>BMAC01000514.1:342337-366137 GCA_014905375.1 Phtheirospermum japonicum | reverse complement strand
AACCATATATATATATATATATATATATATATATATATATATATATATATGATATATATATATATATATATATATAATATATAAATGATCTTGTTATTTTTTGATATAAGTAATACCATAACTATTTTGGACGTAGCATATCTGTTGAACATTGTTCATCATTTAAATGTGTCATGTTCTTAATTTCTAAAAAAATATATTACATGTTAAGATTACCTTGGTCACTAATTTCTAAGTACAAAATAAGATTACATTTCGAAGGGATCTTTAATTTATATTTTCTCAAAACTTATTTAAATGACTTGGAACTCTAAAAAAGAATACTACTAGACTTTTATCATAAATGTAGTTTTTTATATTATTTTCGTAATTCAAATTGAGATGGAAGTGTTAATGTATTAACAACCCAATTGATCAACAAATGCGAATTACACGGGTATTGAAGAAATGCTTGAAAAAAAAATAGGCATATCGAAAAATATAAAAGGGTTACCGAAATCTGCATCAAACGTATATTATTAGTAATTTAAATTTAAAAAACAGAATTACTTTTGCATATTTAGCTTGGATTTTGTTTGAATTTTTGATACCAAAATGTGAGAATGTTTAAATAAGTTTTTCCATGACAATTTAAGATTTTACAAAATGTTATGGGAAACATGATATGCGAAACGAAGGAAATTAATCGTCTGTTTTTATTTATTTAATTATTTGATAGTTTTATGTTTTTCTTTTACAACATGATACTACTTAAACTTATTTCATGCAACATGTATAGATAAGCTCGAGAACGAGATTGTTAGAACCCAAATTCACGTAACTGAAATCCAATAGGCAAATCTAAAAGCAAGATGTACATACAATGGAGCTCAATCTAAAAAACAATCCAGGCTCTTCAATTGAATCCTGTCATCTTTAACTGGTTGGAAATATTGGATGAAATGGTTGCAGTCCCTGTTGCATGTAGCGATTAAAAAACGAATGGGATAAAGATGTTGGAGAAGTAAAGTATTCACCCTTCGAACGCTGCTAAGTTGGTCAATTTATCAAAAAAAATTCAAAAAAAGTCCGATCGGACTTTTTTGCTGACGTGGCGTAATTCGATACTTTCTTATTATTTTTTTTTTAATTTTAAATATTAAACTGAAAACAAAAAATTGGGAAATTTTTATTTTGGTCCATTATATTGGCAACATTACAGAAAAGATACGTTAAATTGATTCTCATCAAATCATATCTGCTAAGTTAACTAATTCATCAAAAAAAGTCCAAAAAATTGATCGAATTTTTTATGTAACGTGGTATTATACTATATTTTCTTATCAATTTCTTTATAATTATAAAAATTAAATTAAAAACAAAAATGTGTTTTGCTCCCTTTTCTTTTTTTGTTTTGTATTATTCTACATTTTCTTATCAATTTCTATAATTATAAAAATTAAATTAAAAATAAAATGTGTTTTGCTCCCTTTTCTTTTTCTGGTTTTCTTTTCTCTTTCCGTCAATCAAATTAATAAAACCATACTCAATAAGAATTAATATAAATTATTTATAAATATAAAAATATAATATAAATATTAAGAAATATATAATAAATATTGAGATTTTAAAATTCATTTATAATAGATTTTCTCATATATATTTTTATATATGATTTATTATTTTTTTAAGACTCATTTTATATTCTTATATTTATCTTCGAGTTTTTTAATTTTGTATTAATTAAAATTTTAATAATATAAAAATCATATAAATTATTATATTAATTTTATAAGTTTTGAAGATTTATTTTATATTTATATATTTATCACTGATTTTTTTATTTTTTATTAATTAAGATTTATTAATTTGATTAAAAGAAAAAAAATGAAGGCAAAACAGGTTTTTGTCACCAATTTAATATTTTAATAAAAATGATAAAATAATATAGAATCATGCGACATAAGAAAAAAGATCTGATCAAAGTTTTTTGAACATTTTTTGATGAATTTGTTAACTTAGTAAATATGGTTTGATGATGGCCAATTTAACGTATCTTTTCTGAAATGTGGCCAATATAATGTACCAAAATGAAAATCTTCTCGGTTTTTTATTTTCAATTTATTATTTAAAATTAAAGAAAAATGATAAGAAAGTATTAAAATACGCCACGTCAGCAAAAAATCTCGATCGAGCTTTTTTTGAACCTTTTTTGATAAATTGGTCAACTTAGCAGACGTTGTTTAATGATGGCGAACATCACATACCTTTTCTAAAATGCGGCCAATATAATGGACCAAAAATAAAATCTTCCCGAGGAAAATTCAACATTTAGAAAAAAGGAAAGACCTAACTTTTGGGGAATATCAGTATATATGGATATGTAGAATAAAGAGATAACATTAATGTATCAAAATTTAAAGTTATAAATCCTTTAAAGTGTACCGAATTAGCACATCATCACCATTCTAGATCTCATCCAAGATAGGCTTCAAAGATGGATCATCATTCACACGTGCCATTTGTTCTTCAAGTCAGTCTTTTTTGTCTAGATTTGTTAAATTCTAAACATGGGTAGATCCTTTTTTTGTGTTTTTTTAATAAATAAATAAAATCCGAATGAAATCACACACACACACATGCTAATTAAAGTTCCATGAATATCAGACTAGGAAATACATGAATTAACACGCTTACAAACCACTCGTCCATGTTCATAAATTGTGGATTTTTCATTACTTGATACATGGTCTAATATTATTGATGTGTGCCAAAACACACACAATAAGATTTCAGCTAATGCTTTGATGCTTTGGTCCTGCACACACACACAATAAGATTTCAGTAAAGTTACAATTTCTAATTCTCCAAAACACAACATAATATTAATTAAAACACTTTTTTCATTTTAAATTAAGAGCCAAAGAGATGTTTTTAAGTTACTGGCTCGAAACTTTTGTACCTATTTTTTTTTTTAAATAAGTTTGTCAGGCTTAAAAAGTTCGCTCGCAAGAGTACGAGTTCGCTTGTAGGTTGGTAAGTTTAAATCGAGTCGATCTCAAAGAAGCAAATAATCGAAATCTTAGATGTTCGTTGATTACAAAGTCACACAAGAACAAGTATTGGGGAGGGGGGGGGGGGGATTGATTTTGATTTTATAAACTACGACTTGAAAAGCAAGAGCAATTAATCAAAACTAATTAAATGATGCTAACTAATAAAATAGAATTAAAGATCGAAATAAACTAAAGGCTATAACTAGGGTTTTAGAAATGAAGAACAAAATAACCAAAACTATGAACTAGGGCTTTTAGAAATAGAAGAGCAATTAAAGACCATAAACGAATTACTAGCGTAATCACCAAACATAAATAAACGAAACGAGATTGAAAGGAAACGATTACGATCTATATTAACTATGAAATCCAAAGTACTAAGAAACTAATAGTTCAAGATCCGGAAAAGAAAAAACAAAATATTTAAAATCTAGAATTAACTAAGAACTAATCTAGAAAACAAGTAAAGAGTTTAGAGTACTTATTATTATTATTATTATTATTATTATTATTATTATTATTATTATTATTATCTAGAAAGCAATAAATCTCCAGCGAATCCGGAGAAAGGTAAGCAATCTCGATGAAGAACAAATCATAAACGAAGGGATGTAGTTTTGGAACTTGCGATCTTGGATCTTGTATCTATGTAATGGAGGATGGAATCGGACTCTCTCTGCATCTCGAAACCTTAAGAATGTGTAAGTCGTGACCCTTGATGAATTATAGAAGGGCATATATAGGCTTCCAAAACTTGGAGTAAAAGTTTCCTTAAAAATCTCGATCCTGGGCCCGTTAGCGGTAGGGCTACCGCTAAGGCTACTGTTAACCTGTCGCTAAAACTCTCTGTCCGTTCTTAACGGTCGAGATAACAGTAAAGCTACCATTAAGTTGACCGTTAACTCCTCTTTGAAGCCTCCTAACGGTAGAGCTAACGGTAAGGTTACCGTTAAGCCTACCGTTAACTCCTCTCTGAAAGTCTTTGTTGTCACCTAGCGGTGATGTAACAGCAAGGCTACCGTCAAGCTCACCGCTAAATCATTCTGGGATCTCTCCATCTGCCTTTAACGGTTGAAATAACGGTAGAGGGACCGCTAAGGGTTAACGGTAGGAGCTACCGCTAAGTAGGCAAAAATGCTACTTTTTCACCGGATTGCTCGTTCTCGTCATACGTTTCTTGAAATGGTTTGCAAGTTTCATCTATTCAGTGCTGATCTTTTTCGGATATATAGTTGTATGGAGGAGAAACAGAGAATAATCACCCATTTGCATCAATTACGATCCAAATATGGTAAAATAGGCTGGAGATACAAAAATACAAAAATATACTCAATCTATCCAACCTATACCGAAATTAATAACAAATCTAACTAAAAAACTACCTAAAAATATACAAAAATCAAGACAAAATCATGCTAATCATTTACTCTAGTGTAAAAGCTCTTGTTGTAGTATGACGTAATCATAATAATGATTACAAAATGGAATTTTATGTGAAGGACTTTGTCTAAAACACCTTGTTGTACCTCTCATTTGGTACATGATAGAAAATAGTGTGTTTGGTTTACATGCTCCTTTTACGACCTTGGATATGTTTGATTTATGTATTCGAGGTCGCTTCTAGAACGAATATGTTTGACTTACATATTGAGGGATTATTTTGAATGTAGGTTTGGTTTATGTAACTGCTCTTAGCCTTGGTGTTTGCTTGGGTCTGTGAATTTCTGAAGTGTTACTGTCTTACTTGGTTTTGTGTGAGATGACCTATGTGACTTGTTGTGCCACCTTCATTAATGAATGTTTAGTGTGTTCTCTGGTATGTTTGATTTACATATTTATGGATATTTCTGGGAGATACATGTTTTCTCTCAACTTGGGTGTTTATTGTGTTTGATTTAGTGGAATCCTGATTTTTGGTGTCTTACTTGATTGCATTAACTTGGGGGACTATGTAGGCAAGCTTTATTGAGTGATATGGCCTAGATATTTATTTTGCTCAATTAACTTAAACTTGGGAGAATGAGTGGTTTTCTTGGTCATACGTGGTTTAATATGCATTTTGCTTGATTTAATATGCCAACTTGTGTCAGTTCGGCGATTTTTTTTATGGAATGGGCTGACGCTTTTATTAGGCCAACGATGATTTATGGGTGCAATGGTTTTCTGGTCGACCTATTTTAGGTCGATGATGTCTTTATGATTTTTGGTTTTATGGGTTTCTATGCTTTTATGGTTATAAAAAGCTCGCTGGTATTAATGGTTATGGAATGATGCTTAAGTAATAAATTATAGGAGATGATCTTATGATTTTATGAAATGGTTTATGATATCATGGCTCTCATGGTTATGAGCTGACATCAAACATATAGGTTGGTAAGTATGCAAGTTTTTGTATGGATTTTATGAGGCGACCTCCCCTTTTAGAAGGGGCAATATTTTTATAAGGGGGGCGACCTGTTTTGGGAGCGTTGACCTCTCGTATAGGAGTAACGAGCTCTTATATGAGGGTGGCGATCGCCTATCAAGTAAATAGTATTATAACAACTCGGTATTGAGAGCTAGGCTTTATGGTTAACACAATCTTGGGCCTTGGTGGGCTATTATGATTATGGTATGAGGTCTTGATGGACTAATGAAATGGTTTATGGTTATATAGGCAATATTTAATTAATTTCTCACAGTTATGGTTTATGGTATGGAATGACTTTTTGGCTAACCTGTTTTTAGTTCAGGGAAATGGCTTATGTTGTTCTGACTTCTTAAAAAATGCATGATTATATATTTTGGGTTATTGTGCCTGCGTACGACTACAGGTCGGGAATGGATGGTTTTTTGTTACGGGTCATTGGGTATTTCAGATCGTTCAATATGAACATGGGGACTTATAAGCGACCTCTTCTTCTAGGAGGAGCCTTCTTCTTGGGGTTGAGCGAGCTGACTTTTCAGAGGTCGTAATTTTATGTGGTAAACTCTTATTGGATGAATAGTATTATAGCTCGGTATGCCGAGCTGAATTATTTTAAAATATGGTTTGGTAAGTTGGCAGGGTAATTTATTGATGTTTTATGTTTGTGCTCTTTTAACTCTCTGTTTACATGTCCTATCTGATTTCGTACCTCAATCAGCTAAAACATGGGGGACTAGCTAATACGACACTAAAAATCCATACGTAATATATGAGGGTATTTATGGAAAGCGACCTCATCTCTTGGAAGGAGCGTATCCTCTGGGAGGTGAGCGAGTTGGTTTATAGGAGGTGAGCGAGCTGGTTTATAGAGTAGCGACCTGGAATATGCGGATGAGTTCTCATATAGGGTCGCGACCTCTTATGCTTTTGTGTGTTGAGCTCTAGCTATTAAGCTCAGTTATGGGCTTTATAAATATTAAGCCCGAATGAGCTCATGGATGGTCTTATGGGGTCCCGGCGAATTGTATGGAAAGAATTACCGGCCCAGGCCTATTCTGGTAATTTAATGGGGGATTTATTATTTATGGGAACTTAGAATATAGGAGGAATCCTAATTCTAAGTCAGTCATGGTATTTATGGAATTGTGGTGGGAGAAGGAAACCCTGGCTTGGGGATCACTTCTCTTGTCTCTATAAAAGGGGTGCATACCTCTCTTTATTTTTATGTTGTTCATCCTACACTAGCATTGGCGTTGGGAGCTCTATGTTGTTTATGACGTATTGATCTCTCAAATTATCTCTCGCACTATCTAACTTAAGCATTGGAGGACCTTCGTCGGGGCCGCCCCCCGCCTTGGCTGAAGGTGTTGTTTTACAGGATCGGCTAGGTCGCCAGAAGGATTTTTGGAGGCTTATCAGGTTGCTGTGAAGGAAATTGGAAGTTATTTAGGTCGTTGATCTCTTGTTTGAGGTTAGTGCCCTATTCTTGGTGACCAGTGTTTTTGGTTTTATAAATTGTTATTTTTATAACCAAATAATATACGAACTACAAAGGTGCAACACGAACATGACACCATGTATTGGCAGATCTTGGATCACATGTTATATATATATATATTCTTAAAACTTATTTTATGTTTTAATATTTGTCACTGAATCTTTAATTTTTTATTAATTAAAATTGTTAATTTGATTAAAGAAAAATAAAAAGAAAAAGGAAAAGTAAATGTAGGGCAAAATAGGTATTTGTTTCAATTTAATATTTAAAATTAAAGAAAAATGAAAAAAAAATATAAAATCACGTCACGTCAAAATAAAAATCAAGATCAAGGTTTTTGGAGCTTTTTTGATGAATTTGTCAACTTAGCAGTCATGGCTTGTTGATGTACCTTTTCTGCAATATGGTCAATATAATAGATCAAAATGAAATTTTTGTTGGAAAGAATAATCAATCCAGGATCAATCACACAAACAAAATCAATCAAGATCATTGAAGATTAGCTAGTTAATTATCCTCCTTTCCTTGTACAAACCTTTTCTAACCTTATAAGACGAGGGTTTGTAATTCTTGTAAAACACACAAAAATAAATACAATTTATTTTACAAATGATAAACCATGTTTCAACATGGTATCAGAGCAGGTGATGATTCTAGGAACTCAGAACTAGATCATCATCGTTCCAATACCTCTCTCGACCTTTTGAAACCGATCAAGGCAGTAGCCTTCCCTTTTTTTTCCCCTTAAAAACACACAAATCCAAAATGTCTGACGAGATACAAACAACCAACACAACCAACACAGCACAAAATGGATTAACTCTACAAATTGCAAATCTGGTGCAAAATTCCGACAATGTTACACTCGGAATCAAATTTGATGGAAACAACTACCCACTGTGGGCTCGCCTCATGAGGGTAGCCATAGGAATAAGGGGCAAGTACAACCATATCACTGGACAACCACCACCACCAAGTGAAACCGATCCAACATACTACCAATGGGAAGAAATGGATCTATCTGTTATCTCATGGCTCATACAAAACATGGAAGAGAGATTAGTAACAAATTTCGCTCAACATCAGACCGCCAAGGCTGTGTGAGATAGCCTGGAAATCACATACGCGAGTGGAGTAGAACCGTTCAAAATCTATGACTTGGAAGTAAAAGCTAACAAATTCAATCAAGGGCAACTTACACTAGAAGATTACTGGAACCAATTACAGGCCATATGGCTCACCATCGACCGAAGAGAGCCAAACCCTCTCGGCTGCTGTGACGAAGGAATCAATAAGTACCAGAAATTGATCGCAAACCGCCGATTATACCAATTTCTCTCTGGATTAGATACCAAGTATGATGGTATCCGAAGAGATATCCTCAAAGAATCAGCGATTCCCTCAACCGAGTCGGCATTCTCAAAAGTGAGAAGGGAGGACGCCCGGTTAAAGATTTTACAACCGGTAACCAACCCCGCCGATTCGAGCATCACATCATCGGGAGTAGGATCCAGATTCGAAGCTCGCAACAACGCACCATGGCCTGAAGAACATCGACAACCAGCCAGATGGACTCAAACTCGCTCCGGAAACCCGTCATCGCGAGGGAAAGTGGACAAATCGAAGCTTCATTGCACTCACTGTTGAATGCAAAAACATGCCAGGGAGACATGCTTCCAACTCGTCGGATATCCCGACTGGTGGGAAGATAACCACAAAGTCCCACAGGCAAAGGGGAAATCAACGATTGGAGTAGATAACCAAGAGGTGGCCGGAGCAGCGGTAGCGGTGAGCAGCCCGAAGGCAGAAAAAAGGGGGCGTGCGGCGGATTGTAACAAGGGGCAGACAGAAATAGGGTTTGGCGAAAATGGGAGAGCGGCGGATTATGACAAAGAGACAGGTATAGGGTTTGGTGGTTTGCCACTATACCCTTTGTTATCTTCAAAATTACAATTTAATCCCAAAGATTCTTTTAGAATGCTGAACCAACCCCATGTTTTGCAAAAAAAACCCCAACGTTTACATAATACTAAAATCAACCATAAACTATGCAAAAATATACAGAACCACCCCAATGTTTTGCATAATATTAAAACTAACCCTATATTAAGCAAAAATACACACTCAAATATATCCACTGCCTACCAAGCCCATAAACTGTGTGATAAAAAAGACAGGGATAGGGGATGGATTCTTGACTGTGGAGCCACAGATACAATGACCTTTGAAAAATCTGATATTCTTGAGTCATCAAAACCATTCCGAACACATGTTCAAACCGCCAGTGGTGACTTAGCTCGAGTAGAAGGAGCCGGAAGTATAGAAATTTCTCCCACCTTACGACTGTCAAATTATCTATATGTTCCATCACTTTCTCATAAGCTAATGTCGATTAGCCATGTTATAAAAGAACTCAATTATACAATGCTGATGCGTCCTCACTTCTGTTTTCTACAGGATATCAGGACGGGGGAGATTATTGGGCGTGGCATTGAGCGGAATGGATTGTACTATGTGGATGAGATAGCTTAACAAGGCAAAGTGATGCTCGCTCATGGAACTACAGACCGCGAAACCTGGCTTTGGCACCGACGGTTGGGGCATCCTTCCACTGGTTATCTCAAGCTTTTATTCCCCAAATTAGTGCAAACTGAGACATTATCTTGTGAAGCTTGTGTTTTGTCTAAAAGCCACAGACAATCCTTTAAACCAAATAATACACAAGTTAACTCTATATTTTCCCTAGTACATTTTGATGTTTGGGGTCCCTCAGCATTTGTGGGAGGACGAGGTTTTAAATATTTTCTGCTTTTTATTGATGATTGCACTAGGATGACATGGGTATATTTTTTTTAAAACATAAATCTCAAGTTTTTGAAAAATTTACATATTTTTGTACCATGGTCCAAACTCAATTTCAGAAAAGTATTCAAACAAGATGTGTATAAGAGACAGCTTCTATACCATGGTCCAAACTCAATTTCAGAAAAGTATTCAAACTCTTAAGAATTTATCAATAATTCTATGAAATCCTTGTACCAGCAAAAAGGGATAGTCCACCAAATCACTTGTCCCCATACCCCAAAACAAAATGGTGTTGCAGAACGGAGGAATCCAATCCTCCTTGAAATGACCCATGCCATAATGATTGCGTATAAGGTACCCACATGTTTTTGGCCTGAAGCTGTTGCCACCTCTATCTACCTTCTGAATCGCCTTCCTACCAAGACACTCCAACTTAAAACTACGATACAAAAATTATCCACCCTTGCCCAAATACTCCTCGCTCTTACACTTCAGCCTCGAGTCTTTGGCTGCTCCGTATTTGTTCATATTCCCAAACACGAACAAACCAAACTCTCTCCGTGCGCAGTTAAGTGTGTGTTTGTTGGTTATGGCATTAACCAAAAGGGATATAGATGTTACAACCCAAAAACTCGTCAAATCATATATTCCATACACTGCAATTTTCTTGAAACTGAATTCTTTTATGCTACCCACCTTAGCAGTCAGGGGAGAGTAAGGAAGAAAGTGAGGTTGACCTACTAAGTTGGTTGGTAATGCCGAATCCAGAAGTGGATCCAACAAAGAAAGTTAACCTTGCCATTGAGCCAATCTCAAATACTGAAGCACAATCTAAAGATCCGCTACCAGAGCCTATGTCTCCTCTGCCATTGATATTTAAGGTAAGGGTTTCTGAGCCTACCTCTATTATTCCTGAGTCTTCTGACGATATTTTTCAAGCGATTGAACAGGAAGAGAATACAATAGATGGTGATACTGGTCGATATGTATTGCCAGCCAGGAGTAATCGGGGTATTCCTCCCAAACGATATATCCCTGAGAAGATTGCGAGGAAAAATCAGTATTCTATTGAGAATTACACCAAGGGAAATCTGACCAAAAATGCTACAGCCTATGAAGCAGCGTTATATGAAGAAGAGATCCACAAATAGTAGAATGGGCCCTAAAGTTCGAACACTGGAAGAACGCTATGGAAAAGGAGATGGATGCGTTGGACCGAAATCATACCTGGGAGAAATGCCAGTTTCCAGAAGAGAAAAGGCCTGTAGGATGCAGATGGGTGTTCACGATTAAACGAAAACCAGACGGATCTATTGAACGATATAAAGCTCGACTAGTTGCAAAAGGATACACACAAACGTACGAGATAGATTATGCAGAAACTTTCTCACCGGTGGCAAAAATGAACACTGTTAGAGTTCTTTTCTCTATTGTCGTCAACAAGGATTAGATACTTAATCAGTTTGACGTTAAAAATGCATTTCTTCTTGGGGAACTAAAAGGGGAAGTTTACATGGAAGCACCCCAGGGCTTCTCAGATGAGTTTGAAGATGCCGAGGTTTGTAGATTGAAGAAGACTTTATATGGACTTAAACAGTCTCCTAGAGATTGGTTTGGGAGGTTTTCCACAGCTATGAAGAAGTATGGGTATCATCAGAGCAATTATATCACACCTTATTTATGAAGAAACGAGGTAAACTTATTATCTGTTTGATTATTTATGTAGACGATATGATCATAACAGGTGACGACTCAGAAGAGATCAAGAAGTTGAAAGATAACTTGTTTAAAGAGTTTGAGATGAAAGATTTGGGAAGTTTAAAGTTCTTCCTTGGGCGAAGTGCTCAGATCAAAAGGGGGAAATTTTATTAACCAAAAAAAGTATACTCTAGATCTTCTAGCTGAGACAAGAATGCTAGATTGCAAACCAGCAGATACTCCCATTGCTGTGAATCATGGACTACGAATTGTGGAGGGGACAAAACTAGCAGATTGAGGGAGATATCAGCGACTTGTAGGGAAACTTATTTATCTTTCTCATACCCGACCAAACATTGTCTATGATGTTGGTATTGTAAGTTAATTTATGTACCGACCTCAAGCTGATCACTTAGAAGCTGCACTAAGAATTATAAGGTATCTGAAAGGAACTTTTGGGTATAGACTGCTGTTCAAAAAACCTGGATACCTAGAGATACAAGCCTACACAGATGCGGACTGAGCTGGAAATCCAATAGACAGAAGATCTACTGTTGGGTATTTTACTTTTGCTGGAGGTAATCTTGTCTCTTGGAGAAGCAAAAAGCAAAAAGTAGTGGCCCTCTCAAGTGCCGAAGCAGAGTTTAGAGGAATCAAAAGTGGCTTAACAGAGGTTCTTTGGTTAAGAAAACTATTGATGGAGTTAGATCTCCATTCAGCAAAGACATGCCAGATGTTTGGTGACAACAAGGCAGCCATCATTATCTCTCAGTATCCAGTGCAACATGACAGAACAAAACATGTCGAGGTTGATAGACACTTTATCAAAGAAAAGATTGATTTTGTACGATCTGAAGACCATCTCGCTGACATCTTGACCAAAGCAATAAATTCCAAAAGTTTTGCAGAAGTTCTTGGCAAGTTAAGTATCGGAGTTCCCGTCACTTAACTTGAGGGGGAGTATTGGAAAGAATAATCAATTCAGGATCAATCATACAAACAAAGTCAATCAAGATCACTGAAGATTAGCTAGTTAATTATCCTCCTTTCCTTGTACAAATCTTTTCTAACCCTATAAGCCCACGGTTCGCAATTTTTGTAAAACACACAAAAATGAATACAATTTATAAATAAACCATGTTTCAACAATTTTCTTCTTAGATTTCCGTCTTAATATAATATTGAAAATTAAAGAAAAATGATTAAAAAAAAGTAGTGAATCACGCCACGTCAGGGAAAAACTTGATCGGGCTTTTTTTTTTTGATGAATTAACCAGTTTAGTAGATGTTGTTTGATGATTGTCAATATCATGTATCCTTCTACAATGTTGCAGACAAAAATTAAAAAAAAAACTCCCTAATAATAATTAAAACAAAATTAACAACAAACATATAAAACAAAACATTAAAATTGTTGACACATTTTCCCGGATTGCTGCATTGAAGAATTTGATGATGACTGTACAAAACATTTACAGTATAAAATATTCTGCTAAAAAAATGGAACTCGAATAGAACTTTGTTTGGTGATTACTCACACTTGAGCGAAAGAGAAAGATATCGGCAGTTTAAACGTGCGTGGAACTTTGATTTATTCCATGCGCAAGAGACACAGGAAAAGTTGCACTCAGTCAATATGATGCATATATATTTTTATTAGAAAATAAACCACCAAAAATTATAATTGAGTACAATTAAAATGACTAATCTTGATTACATGATAGAGCAAGCATTTGGATTCTCATCACTGAACATGTTAGTAACATAGGAGTCCTCAAATCTGGTAACTGATCCACCATTATTAGTGTTTGTTTGTTGGACATCATCAACTACTTTTCTGACAAATCCAGGTGGCGCCTTCTTGTCGTAAGCCGCCAGAGCATACGGCCGAGCCACCAGGTTGTACGGCCATATCTCAACCTTCTTTCCGGTGGACTTGGCCTTCTTCAATACCTTGTTTGGCTCTACATATCCTCTTACAGTCACCTTATGTTGTTTCCTGTTTATCTCCACAGATTTCACCCCTGTCCACAGTCATTTTAAAATTTTAAAAATAATAATAATAACAGTTTCAGAATTACACAAAATCAAACATATTCGATGGTTACAAATTATTTTTGTTATGAATTTGTAAATTACTAAAATTAAGGTGAGCATTGCGTTTAAAAATATATATAAAGGTATCATTCATAAATTACAAAAGATATTTGAAATTTAGAGGAATGTTGAATATTTTCATTTCAGCAGATTAAATAACAATTAATATAAACGAAAATTGATAAACTATTTTGAAGAAATATGAATACCAGTTAAAGAAGACAGAGCTTTCTTGACTTTAAGCTCACAGCCACCACAATCCATTCTGATTTTAAGGTTTATTGTCTGAAACTGCTTCAACTTCTTTTTCTTCTTCATGTGCTTATTATGAGCACTACTTGTCACCTCAAATAAGTACTCCAAAGTACCTAATACACCCATAATTTATTCTACTATAACTTAATCAAACCAATGGTTTGGTTTTCAAGGAGAAAATGAGCTTCAGAATATGAAACAAAAAAAAATAAAATGTGTGTGTATATAAGCTCTTTAAGGGAACAAAAGGGATTTTTTTTTTTTTTTTTTTTTTTGAAAGGGAATGGGACTCAACAGGCAGATTAAAGGCCAAGACAAGATTAACTATATATTATATATATATATATATATAGTTAATACAAGTTTAGAGCTTAAACTCTGAACTTCAAAAAAATGCTTCAATTTGAAGAGTTATAAAAAAGGTTGCCTAGAAACTTCCTCCAATGAATTCTTTTCTTGCCTCCTAGTACAGTAAAAAGTGTAGGAAAAGCTTATTGCAAAGCTGCTATATATACTAAACCTTTTTCTATCCTACCTTTTGAAATTTGTCTTAATGTACTCTACTTCTAATTTAATAATTATAATTAAATGGGCTATTATTTTATTGTATATAAATGTGGGTTGGCACGGCACTATCACCTTGAGCTAACTATTGGGAACGAATGCTATTCAAATCCATTTAGGGCATCGGTGAGGACTTTTTAAAAGCGGAGTTTATATATGATATATATATAAGTAGTTTACAAAATTTTATCATTGTAAATTTAAGTTTTTGGATACATGACATATTTTCCCAAATTATGCTTTTTGTTCAAGAAGCAATTCATGGGAAAAATAAAATGAAAAGAGAAAAAGGTTAACTAGTACATTATTTGGGCCCACCGCCTATGTAATATTATTGTTCATGCTGTGTGATTTGATGATTTCAACCACTTTTATTTATTTCCCTCTTTCTTACCAATTTATTATCTTTTTTCATGCATTCCATAAACTCTTTAGGCCTTGTTTGGGAACTTGATTAGATTAGAGTAGATAAAAAGATATTTCAGATTAGTTAACTATTTAGATACAATTAATATCATTGTTTGTGGTTCATGATTCATTTGCGATTGATTGTCATTATTTATTATACATGCCAACCGGTAACTAATTAAAAAGGAAGATAACTAATCAGAGGGGGAGAGAGCGATTACCAATCTAGGATTTTTAAGATTTTAATTGCGGGCCGGCCGATATTCTTATATTGGAATAGATTAGAATCTTAATTGGCAAACATAAAATTAGAAGATATTGTAGGCCTTTATCTCGGCATATCTTATTATATCTGGGCTCCCAAATAAGCCCTTAGTATTATTCAAGAACAGATCAGTAGCCTATCTTTTTAAGTGGATTATTAGTAATATTTTTGTATCAAATTATTATATTCGAGAACAAATATAAGTAATGATCTTCTTATAGGGAATAATATATTTATAAAATAAACATTTATTTTGAATATAAAACTAAACAACTTGATTATATTTTTCAAGAATATAAATAAAATAACATGTGAATAGATTATTGAGACCCATTAAAAAGTTGTAAAATGACATTAACCATTGTCGAAAAATATTTATAAAAACATGGGATTTTGGTTTTTGATGTGACAGCTGACGTGTCACCCAAAGTGTTATGATGGTTTTTCATTGTGAATGCCCTTAAACTTTAGTAAAATAGTAGTTTCATTAGCTCATGGAGTTTGATTTTCTTTTGGGGTTGGCGGGGTTCGAGGGCGGCAGACTTTGGTAAAATATTTGTGTTATTTTTAAATAATCATCAAATATTCACTTAAATAATAATAATAATAATAATGAAACAAATAGAAATACTAAATATTTGGATAATATTAAGGGCGCGGATATACGCACCCTATTTTTTTATCAGTTAACCTCGTTAAAAAAATATTTCATTAAAATACCAAAATTACCTGTAATCTCTACACACCCCAATTTCATATTCTTCAACCTTCCACCTCCACCCTCTTCTGCCGCCACCGTCACCATCTCCGTTGCCGTCACCACAGCCGCCAAACTATAGGCAATATGCCATATAATTACAAACTAGAATATCCATCTGCATATTTCTATTTGGGACCAAATCGGACCCGAATTTTGGAATTAGGCCTTCATAAATAGCTATCGAATAGCCACTAGTTAATTTGCATTATCACTCCGTGTGAATCTATTACCTACCGTTCAGGTGGATAAACATGGTGTAAAATTCAATAAATTCACCCAACAGACGTACACAATTCCCCTTAAATTCACCCACCACCATATCTATGGATTAGCCACCGGTTAATTTTCTTTGCCTCAACAAGTTGTGGCACTTTTTTGTTTTTATTTTTTAATTTTGTTTCAGACATACACAATTTTCAACCAATAATAGAGCAAAGGAAATGATGATACTAAGAACAAGAAAAGAAAGAAAAAAAAAGGAGGCGGCGGCCTGGTGGTGGTGGTGATGGCAACGGAGGTGGTGGTTGTGGCGGCAGAAGAGGGTGGTGTGGTGGAGGGTTGAAAAAGATGAAGTTGAGGTGTTTAGAGATTAAGGGTTGGCATTTTAATAATGGGGTTAACTAATAAAAAAAGGGATGCGTATATCCGCACCCTAATATTAATCTATCATAATATATGACATTTCACCCCTAAAATTGTAAAATCTTATTTATTATTTTCTTAAATTTATGTATTTACAAAAAAAGAACCTATAATTTTATATATGTATGTGAAAAGACTTTTATACTAAAAGATTTATTTTCTAGGGGCGGGTTGGAGCCCGACACAGTCGCATTGAGTCGCATTGTGGCTCCGCACCTGCTGACCCTCATCACATGATGACAAGTGTTAGGGTTTGTTATTTAAATTATGAATTTTACTTAAGCACGTTTTTTTAATTTTATACCCCTCAAAATACCCGTTTCATACTCATTTTATACTGCATTAATGATTAAAGATTATAAATGTTGAAATAAGAAAATCCTAACTTTCGTACTCACTAGTACAATTAACTTAAGTAATAGTATTATTTGGTGTTGTAAGTTTAGAAATTAATTGAGTCCTTTTCTGATTTGAATTTATAAATCTCAATACTTATTTGTTTTTAGTTCAAATTTCAAATTTCTAACCTATAACTTATGATATGATATGACATATGTCATAAAGATTATTATAATTGTTCTATTGGTATTTTTATTTACGGTCAATTAATACGATAAAATATAATATAATAATAAATACCGATTTTTACCTACTTTTCATACATGATTTGACATCAACAAATAGTACATGATTATAAATCCAACAACAAATAATTTTCTTTTACTACTCACATAAATGTCAACTTACGATTTTAAATAGGGAAAAAAGCTCTTTACCACCTGTACTTGTAGCGTTTTTATGGTTTGCAACCTAATATTTTTTTTTATTGTTATTAACAACCCAAAGTATGCGGGTTTTGCTCTTTGCAACCTTTGGGCTATTTTTCATTCAAAAAATAGTTGAATCAAAACACGTAAATCAAAAGTTGCAAAGAGCAAAACCCGCATACTTTGGGTTGTTAATAACAACAACAAAAAAAAACATTAGGTTGCAAACCATAAAAGCGCTACAAGTACAGGTGTCAATTTTTCTTCCCCTTTTAAATACTAGTATTCAGAATTTGAATGAATCATAATCCAAACATCTCCTAAATGGTGGCATGCGTAATAATTAGGTATTAGGTTGCGTTTGTTTTGAAGTTTTCGGGTCTATAGAATCATGTATCTAAATTTTGAAAGTGTAAATGGATAGTAAAATGCAGTTTATTCTCTACTTTTTGTGAACTCATTGAGTCCATCAGATAATTCACGGGCAAGGTTATGATGGATTTAGTAATATAAGAGGCAATATTAATGGACTCAAAACTTTGGTCATGAAAGAAACTCAGTCAGCATATTATATTCATTGTTTTGTGCATCAACTTCAATTAACACTTGTTATAGTCACTACAAAAACTTGTTGTAGTCACTACAAAAAAGTCGACAAATGCTGACGGGCAGAACTATCATCAAACCCGTCAGTATCCTATACTAACGGATTTGCTGACGGGCGCTACCCGTCAGTATTTTTGACGTCGATAAGTGTATGATGGTGGGATTATCCTACCCGTCAGAATTTACTAACAGGTATTACCCGTTAGGAAACCCCTGGTCGCCAAACAACACTTGTTAGCATTTGCTGACGAGTTTGGCCCGCCAGCATTCATAGAATATTATAAACAATAATATTTTATTCGAACATGCCTAGCCCAACCCGCCCACCGGCCCACAACTCGCCACTCAGCCCAGCTCGCATCAATTTAATCCAACATATGGTATGATGGGACTCGGACCCGCAACCTCTTGTAAATAAATAAGCGGTGTTACCGTCTCGCCAAGACAATTACATGTGAGAGTTTATATATTTTTAATATATATTAGATACATAATTAAGTTATAAATTATATTTATAATTAATTATATTAAGAATATATATTTTTATTCAAAGTGTATTATAAATAAATAATATTTATTGAAAATTATGTTATGTACATATAAAGTTAAAATAATAATATATTTAGACAATAATAAATAAAATATTATAATAAACTTATATTAATTGGTATTATTATTTTTATATTATATTTATACATAATGATATTATAAATATATAATATTATCAAAAAGTGTATTATAAAGAAATAATATTTATTGAAGTTTATGTTATACATATAAAGTTAAAATAATAGTATATTTATATAATAATAAATAAATCATTAGAATAAACTTATATTAATTAGTATTATTATTTTTATATTATATTTATAAATAATGATATTATAAACATAATATTATTATATATAAATAGAAGAAAATTACAAAATCTTGTATTTTTAATTAAAAAATATTTATATAAATACTATGTTTTTATATTTTTATATATCCCTTAAAGTAATTATATATATTATATTATATTTATAAATAATTAATTATATTATAAATATATTATATTATTTTAAAGTGTATTATAATTATCTAATATTTATTGAAAGTTATGTTATATATATAAAGTTAAAATAATAATATATTTAGATAATAATAAATAAATAATTAGAATAAACTTATATTAATTGTTATTTTTATTATATAATACATTTATTAATAATGATATTGTAAATATATAATATTATTATATATAAGTAGAGGAAAACTACAAATTTTGTATTTTTTAATTAAAAGACTGTTTATTATAAATATTATATTTTTATATTTATTATATATCCCTTAAAATAATTTTATATATATATATATATATATATATATATATATATATATGATGTAAATGATTAAATACAATTATATGTTATTATTAAAAGTTTGTAAGAAATTCTTTTTATATAAATATAAAGGAGAATATGCCATGTGTCAATGGTTAAAGGAGGATTTGTCACATGTTACTTAAAAGAAGGATAACTTACACGTGTCATGAGAAGAAGATTGCGTGTTTCAATGTGATTTTAGTAATATAAGGTTTAGAGGGTAATGCAAATGAGAATGATTGTTGGGTGTAGAGAGTTTGACACATCAATTTAATCGCATAAAACGTGAAATTAAAGTGATAGATGTACCATTTTAATCTTATTCCTATTTCTCTTTACCTAAACCTTAAGAGTATGTTTGGATTAGAATTCGTTAAAATTCAAAATTATGATATTCAAAATCTTGAGCTATTAAGAATTCTAACCCAATGTAGAGGCAATTAAGAAAATATCATAAGTGAATATATAACCTACAAAAAAGTGGTCTAATGCAACTAATCTTGCTTGCACATTAGAAATGGTCACCTGTTTCATCATACTTTTATCTTAACTTGAGGTTGAGGTGCGTACAACATGTTACATTATCTTCTAAAAGAGGTTATAGAAAAAGAGCAGTTAATAGCAAGGAGCAATAAGAATTATTGTTTGGCGTACAATTGAGAATTATTTAATTTTTATTGTAAATGTTAAACCATATTTAAAAAGTAAATAGTGTTGTATTATTATATTATATTATATTTATATAAATTTAAAATAAAAGTGTGAGACATTGGTGTGAGGATATATATGTGTTAGATATATATTAGGTTTCAAAGATTTTTGGTTGATATTTAAACATTGGGTTTTAAAACAAATGAGTATTCAATATGTAGAATCCAAATTCGTTATTTAAACTCCTAATTCAAAAATACCCTAAGACTTTGTTTGATTGATAATTGAAAGGTGATTGTAGAAAGTTCTTTTGGGTAAAGTTGAGAAAAGTCTTTGGAGAACTTATATAATAATATAAAATACATAAAAAATATAAAAATTATATTTATTAAGCATCGAGAATATTATTATCAATATTAAATTTCCCCACGTGTTAACCAAACAAATACTAATCAAACATGCATATGGTATATTACAAAAGGTGATGTAAAACTAAAAATCACTTAAAAGACATTCAAAAAAATATGAATTCCATTCCCATATTTGGATTTTGCATCTGTAATAACTTTTCTCCCAAAATATCTGAGCCCTAACAAGCATACAGCGCAGTCAACCGCTGCGCATAAACTTATTATATATTATATTTTTATATTTATTATATACCCCTAATATTATATATATATATATATATATATATATATATATATATATATATATATATATATATATATATATATATTATATTTGTAAATGATCAATATAATTATATTTTGCTGACGGGTATAGGTCGTTAGCAAAATTGGTCGTCAGCTACCCGTCAGTATAGTTAATCTGTCAACAATTCGTCACCATATGTTGACGGCTTTTTGCCTGTCAGTATTTTTCGCCATCAAAGATAACCCGTCAGCATTTCCCAATTCTTTTGTAGTGAGTTTTGGAAAAGAATGTTGGTTGTGGTTGGTTGTTTGAAACTCTTTCCAATATTTTTGAATTTCGTTTGAGGCTTCTGTAAGCGTCAATAAATGCTTAGATAAGATCAAGCAACAAATTTAGCAAAAGCATTTGAGGATGGTGAACTTCAAAGTGGTAAAGGTATGAATCAAGAGATTGGGTTTGGAAGACCGTGTGATACTCCTTAAGGACCTCACTATAAGTTATTGTTGAATGTTATTTCTTTGTATCCTGCAATATGTGAGGTACTCGACATGATTTTTGACAACTCCTGGAGTTTAAAAGATCGGGCAAAAGATGATGGTGTGAGTTATGCACTCGAGTCATTTGACTTTACTTTTATGGTGCATTTGATGAAGACAATATTTAGGTTAGCAATTAGTTGAACATTTCATTTCCAAAGAAAGATCAAGAAATTGATAATATGATATCACTTGTGAAATTGACTAAAGAACATTTCAACAAATATGGAGAATCGATGGGGATCTCTCTTGAATTTAGTCATCTCCTTTTGTGGCAGAAATGGTCATCGAAAGAAAGAAGAAAGAAGCATAGTCATGGCAAGAAACATATAACAGATTTTCGTCACTTTCGAATTGAGGTTTTGTTTGGCAATAATTGATTTGCAGATTCAAGAGCTAAACAACTAATTTGCCAATACATGTGATTTGCACGTTTTTGTACATATTTTTCTTACCGTTTTTGTATCACGTTGCGTGTGTTTTGCTTGCTTTTAGGTGTTTTAGGAGTCGAGTTAGCCGTTTTTCGTTATTTCTAGGTTTTCTTAGTTTTTGTACGTTTTTTATTAGTTTTCGTAGTTTTTCACTCTTTCGTTTTTTTTTGGCCGTAGGACGTCCAAGCGGGGCCCACGCTCGTTTGGGATCGTTGTCACTCGACTCGGGAATGGACGGACAAGCAAGGAAGCGCAACGGACGAGGTTCGATAAACTGGCGGACGTGAAAAGAACGAGGAATTGAGCCGGGTGTAGCAATCCAGTCGACCGACTTGAAGTTCAATCGATCGACTGCCCTTCTAGTCGATCGACTGGAACTACAAAATCGACTGGATTTTAGGGACTTTTGCCGTTTTGGACAGCGCAGTCGATCGACTGCCGACGTGACCGATCGACTGCCTGTCGATCGACTGCTTTACAGTCGATTGACTGAAAAGCAGATTTTTCGCCACTTTTGGACGATTTTGCCCCTGCGTGATGTATTAATCAAGGAACGTCTTTTCCATTCAGTAGCAACTTGCAGCAGCTCTCTGGTTCAGGGATCTTGCTCCCAAAAACACATCTTCATATTTTCCTTTTCCATTTTAATTATGTATTAATTCCTAGTAATTAGTAATAGTTTAGRTAAGTGTTAGATCTTCATTAGCTAGTTGTTGAAGCCTATATCCTTCAAGTTGRCATCTCCATTGTTGAGATTTCAAGCTTTCCTCTTCAAGCTTTTTGTGGAAAKATATGTTTGGTAATATRTTTCTATTAATATAGTTTTATTTTCATGTTATTTGTTTTGATCTTGTGTTAATGCTTGGATCATAGTTTAGTTGTTAATTTGATTATCAAAACTTCCATTATCATTTTATAGCTTTCTAGCTTTTGAACTTATACTTTTAAGTTGTTTAGTTGTTTAGATCAATTTCTAAGTTTTTAGAAGTTTTATATATAATCTTCCTTTTTAAAACTTTGATCATTGTTAAATTAATGTTGACTTTTTCAAATAAGCAAGACTTTAGTTTTTCCCTCCCTTTTCCTTAATTCAATTTATAAGTTTTCTTAGTTAGCTAGTTTAGATTAATCGTTTTTAAATAAGCTTTAATTCCCTTTTGACATTTTAATGCTTTTAAAACTTCTATTTTTAATTTAAAGTTTAGTTACTCAAACTCAAACCAGATCAATGACTACTGCTTTCCTAGTTTATATTAGTTTAATTTCAATCGACGATAAGGGCAAATAAGACACCGATAAGTCAATAACATCCATCCTCGAGAGACACGACTCGGGAAGAACTCGCCGCCCTACAACCGGCTCCGTACTCTTGCGGAGATGGATTCTCAAAATAGCGCGTCGAGATTTCGTCGATCAAAAATTTGGCGCCGTTGCTGGGGATGGATTAAGGCCAATGGTGTTCTTAATTACTCTTATCGTTAACGTAGTTAGTAGTTAGATCAATTCGTTATTTTACATTCGATACGCGTAATCTTTTGTCATTTGTTGTGTATGCAAGGTGGGTCCGACATCCCGTTACCTCCGCTATTATCACCGATAATCGAGGAGCGGACGATGGCAACTCCGTTCGAGAGCCCGATTCCGCCCGCCCACACTCTAGACGATCAAAGGATGCCTCTGCCGCTTAATTGATCCGGCCGAGGATGGCAAATTACCGAGCTAGTTTGCCATACGACAACCCTTACATCCAAACTCTCGAATATCCAAATCCATACACCACTCCCGAATATGACGACTCGTATGCTTCGATCGGGAAAGAATGGATCTACTCTTCCGATCATTATGACCCAAATCCTCCACATTCACCTCCATTTTCATATCCCCATAACCCGAGCATAGATCCGTATGCACCGACTCATGATCCTTTTGATCCGGGTTTTGACGATCCATATGTTCCACTCTTGACTTTTTCAAATAAGCAAGACTTTAGTTTTCCCTCCCTTTTCCTTAATTCAATTTATAAGCTTTCTTAGTTAGCTAGTTTAGATTAATCGTTTTTAAATAAGCTTTAATTCCCTTTTCACATTTTAATGCTTTTAAAACTTCTATTTTTAATTTAAAGTTTAGTTACTCAAACTCAAACCAAATCAATGACTACTGCTTTCCTAGTTTAGATTAGTTTAATTTCAATCGACGATAAGGGCAAATAAGACACCGATAAGCCAATAACATCCATCCTGGAGAGACACGACTCGGGAAGAACTCGCCGCCCTACAACCGGCTCCGTACTCTTGCGGAGACGGATTCTCAAAATAGCGCGTCGAGATTTCGTCGATCAACATGTATGCCCATCG
>BMAC01000514.1:293522-330465 GCA_014905375.1 Phtheirospermum japonicum | reverse complement strand
TTGGTTAAGTTTTTCTACTTCTTTTGCGAGATCTTTCGCTTTGAGTACCTGTTTACTCCAACTGACATACAATTTTTTATGATCTTCACTCAGCTGCTCATATTCCTCATAATAGTCAGTGGTCTCAGCATTCAGGCACACGATGTTATCTGCAAGCAAACCAACATGGATATCGTCGTCCCCAAACAACATGGGAGAATAAAGCTGGGACTGGATCAAGTGGCTCGGAATCATTAACGTCTTCAGTAAAGTCGGTAGCGATCATACTTTTCTTTCTAAGAAAGGTGGGACACTCATTCTTGTAATGTCCCCACCCTTTGCATTCGTGACATTGTATCTCGCTGAGTTGTTTTGAAGAGCTAGACACATTGGAAATTGAGTTTGAGGACTGAGATTGTGGAAGAGTTCGTACAGTAGACTTTGGAGTGGTTATTTGTGTCCTGTTCCTTGTACTTGAGCTTCCTGAGTTGTTCTTCTTCTTCAAGAATTTGTTGAAGCGTTGAGTAACAAGGGCCAGTTCATCTTCTTCGAGAGTAGTCGACTCCATCCTTTTAATAATTCCATTAAAATCGAATTCCTCGTCATCTTCATCRRCTYCWTTAAWTAAATCAGAAGAATAAGCAACATTCTCTTTCGATCTAGAAGTGACATGTTCCATCTCGTATTGCTTGAGATTTCCAACTAAGGTGTTGAAATCGATGTTATCAACATCCTTGGATTCTTCTATTGCCACCACCTTCATGTTGTATTTCTTTGTAATGGATCTTAGCAATTTTCCTACAAGACGGGAATTTGTTATGGGTTCACCCAAATCTTTGCACTCCTCTGTTATTTCAGCCAATCTCACTGAGTAATCCATGATAGATTCTTTCTCAGTCATTCTCATAGCCTCGAATGTGTACAGGAGCATTCTTAGTCTGGACTTCTTCACGCTTGCTGTTCCTTCACACACCCTTTGGAGTGCGTCCCAAGCATCCTTTGCCGACTCGCAGTTCTTGATGATACGATAGTAACTTGCATCTACATAGCCACACAAGGCGTTGATGCATTTAGAGTTCCAATTTGCCGCAGCTGCTTCGTCAGCAGTCCAATCTTCTTCTTTCTTGGGAATGGCATCGCCCTCGCCATCCGTGACACGTGGCTTTTCTCATCCAATAAGGACGGTCTTCCAAACATGCTCGTCCATGCTCTTCAAGTGCCACCTCATCCTCTGTTTCCAGAGAGAGTAATTCTCACCATTAAGGATTAAAGGCCTCGGGTTGGCTTGAGCATCCATAGCACCTATAAAAATAAGGGTCAATACTTAAAAGGTTAAGTAACCCGCTCTGATGCCAATTGTTAGATTAGAAGGTCTATGGTTTTAAAAATAAGGACCAGATTTGTGATGTTGTTAATTAAGGTTAACAACACTGATTAACAACATCAACTAAATAACACCAGGTTATGCAGCGGATATTTAAAAAGAGAATACGATTAAACAAAATCAGTTCACAAGTAAATACTTGTGAACTTGGGTGTACAAACCCGTAAACTATATTAATTTCGATTCACGTTCAATACACAATTATAAAGTAATATATGAAAACTAAATATCAAGAAACTTGATACTAAATACTTGTTGCCGGAATGGCAAGATCTTCTCCGTTGGTTACGCAACTTCAAAGATCTTGTTTATCACGATCGTTGGCTCCAAGTAGTATGTCGTGTTCTTCCTTCCTTGTGCATTTTCTTGCGTCGTGCGTCTTGCGTTCTTCTCCTCAAGAAATCCGTGCGTCAATCTCTAATAAAAACCGTCAATCAGGTGTAGGATTACTTGTGTCTTAAATAGACAACTAAGAATCCTAAACTTGGTAAAATCCTAAAAACAAATCCTAAACACAATCTAGGAATAATTAAAGTCTTGTGCATAAACTAGGAAACATAAAATTATCCTAAATCTAATTCCCTAATTTATTTTGTGCCCAAGAAAGGCAAATAACAAAATAGGAATTATTGCCAAGAATAAATTCCTCAACACACACAATATTTGTAATTTTTTTTCTACATTTATTTTAGCATCGCAAATCAAAAATTTTAAACTCTTTCAGTTGGTCACCCTTGATATTGCAACATACAGTTGACAATGATTGAAAACAAGTTTTCTTCAAGAAAAGTCCAACGTGAGATAGAAATTGGCCTCGACTTATGGCACAATAACTGGAAATTGCCTTCATTCAAAACTTAAAAGGCAACCTAGGATCTGATGGTATGGTCATTAATGTAATGAATACTAATTCACTTGTGTTGCTTCCTTGGAGAATTGTTGCCTCCAAAACATGATCACTCATATTCGTAACAACCAATCTAGTTCTAATGCACAAACCAAGTGAATAATCAATATTTCTCAACATCATGATTGGAGTACCAACTTTCGATCATAGCTCATATTCGGCAATCCAGAACACACTACTACAAAAACCACCCAACAGCATCGATTGTTTTTGCTGATAGGCATCAGTTTTACAACTGATGCTTATTAGACCGATACTTATAACCTGGACTTTAGGCATCGGTTGTGCAACCGATGCTAGTAATAGACATAGGCATCGGTTGTTTGAACAAAATCGATGCATATAGTCATCACAAGTCGATGCCTAATGTCTATATACAGTCTCTAAAGGCATCGTTTTTTGTAAAACAACCGATGCTTATAGTGTACCTATAGGCATCGGTTTTGATCACAAACCGATGTCTAATGTTCTCTAAAGGCATCAGTTTTTGTAATATAACCGATGTCTACAGTGTACCTATAGGCATTGGTTTTGATGAATAACCGATGCCTATTGTTTATATATACGCATTGGTTGTTCTGAAATCACTGATGCCTCGTGACTATCTGAAGGCATCGGTTTCAACTCACAACCGATACTTAATGTTTATGTATACGTATCGGTTGTTCTGAAATCATCGATGCCTGGTGACTCTCCATAGGCATCGGTTTTGATCCCATAACCAATGCCTATATGTTACTTATAGGCATCGGTCATTGTCAAGTAACCGATGTCAATTTTTTACTTATAGGCATCGGTTTGGTTGTCGTCCAAACCGATGCCGCTTCTGATTATATGCATCGGTTTGTGCAACCGATGCACAAATTATTTGATAAAATTTCTAGAATCTCAATATTTATATTTTAATACCAGTCCAAAAAATTGATAATTACCATTTGCAAAAAAATAATTTAATATAAAAAAGAATCTTATTCAATAATAAATAATTCAAATGCAGGAATTCTCATCCTATCTAATAAAACTCAAGTTGAACTAATTATTTCATCGCACAATTAGCAACAAACCCAAACCATGTCATTATGAAAACCGAAAAACTTAAACGACAACAATCTATCATGTTCAACAGCACAAAGCTCACAAACTAAACTCGTAAAGAAGAAGCATCTCGATTCATTCAAGGGAGAGTCCCAAGAGCCTTCCCTCCATTCTTATGTTGTAGTTGGATACTAACAACACCTCGTTCTTGAATTCCAAATTGCCCTACCCTGAATCCTTAGACAACATCTTTACTGCTATTTATTTTTCATTCCAAGCTTTTCCCTGTGAATGAATAAGAGTCACGTTAACTAAGAAAATCCAGAGGAAATCCACCAACATCCTCATAATGTTCTGCACCAAGTTACAAAATAAATTACTTAATAACTAAGAAAAAGTAATTAAAATTGAGAAAAAAATACATATATATGAGTAATTTACTGAGTAATGTATTATGCCCATAGCTCACGAATTTTTTCGATTCGTTCTTGCTCGTATGGTTCAACTCCAAATGAGGCCTACACATTCCAATTCAAAATTTCAATTTTTCATTTTAAAAACGAAGTGTAAGTTTGGAGTTTAAAAAATATTCAGTAGTTTTTACTAATAAAAATGAGATTACACGTACCTTGTCTAATGAAGAATTAATACTGAACCCAGAGCAAATGTCATACATATACCTCATGACATAATAACCACACTCATTGCCTCTTGGTTGTTGATTACACAACAAAAATCATATGAAAGCGGATCAATATCCCCCTATCAATAGATCTATCAGTTAGTCAAAATGAAATGGGTCAATGAAGTTTACTAACTTGCCTACTAGGGTAACCGATAAATATACTATTTTATTGTTAATACCTTAAAAAATAACTTACCAGCAAATTACTCCACACCATGTTTCTTCCTCTTTTTGCTTTTCTTGTCCAATAGGTCCGAACTACCCTGCAAATAGTAATCATTGCACTCAAAAAGTTAATAACACGCAATGTATTATTTCAATAAATATAAGAATTGTTACCTATATAATAAATATTTACAGTTTTAAAACCAAAATGAGCGGATGAACCACCCAATCTTATATTACATCCAATGAGAAACTTCAAGCAATTTTATGAATGGAAACACACAGAGTAGGTGTTTTTGCATGTAATTGTGGTATTTTTCTCGAGTTTTTAATTAGAATTTTATATTATTCTAGTAGTTTTTAATCGATTTTCATTAGGTTATTTGGTTGTTTTTATTGTTTTATTGTTTTTCGTGTTTCTTTTTTATTTTATATTTAATATGGTTAAATGGGTTCAATTAATTTGAGGTTTGTTGTAATTCTTAGGTTTTTATGTTTAAAAATTCCTATTTTAAAGGCCAAGGCATTAAGGACCAAAGTTCATGCCAAGCCGTGCCAAATTCGATGTCAAGTGCAAGTTCAAAAATGGCCAAGTATTCTAAAATACTAGTCAAGGCTCACCAAGGAAAGCCATAAGTCACGCCAAGGCATGGCGTACGCCAAGTTTGACGCCAAAATCCGCGCCAGCACCGACGACACTGGGTACATTGCCGACACTGGGTTACCCAGTGTCCGAGCAGCGTCTACCACCGCACGCCCGCATCCGCCCGCGCCCAGCGCTGGCGCTCGCCAGCCTTCGCCACGCCTCTCGCCTACATGCTCGCCAGCATACGCCACGCTTGACACCAAAATCGCTTGCTAGTGCTTGCCAAGGATTCTGCCAAACCCTAGCCGACAACGCCGGCACACGCCCACACACTCCTGCCGACACTGGGTTACCCAGTGTCCGAGCCTTGCCGCCTAGTTTCACCCATGCGTGCCCATGGCCGAGCCATACCGAGCCACAATGAGCCAAAAGGTGCCAATTGGCTATCAAATGGTCTAGGAAGACCATTTTTGGTCAAAATTGGTCAAACTCGGGATTTTCAAGCCTTTTAGGATATTTTGGCCCATTTAAACCCAATAAAATCTAGTATAAATAGAGGACAATTCTCATTTTGTAAAAAAAACATCCTCCCAACCCAAGCTTGGGTTTGGGATTAAAATTTCTCTCTCTAGATTTTAGATTTAACTTTCAAGCTTTGCCTTGGGTTTGTAAGCCTAAGAAGAATTCAAGTACTCCCTTGGATTTTATTTTGATGCAATCTAATTCAAGCTTGTTACTCTTTCCCTTTAATTCAAGTAAGCTTTCTTTCAATTTCATGCTTGTTCTTTAATTTCCATGCTTGTTCTTCAATTTATGCTTTTTTTTGACTTAGGTATTAGAATTATAGTTTAATCTTGTGAATTGGCTATGAAATCTAGTTGAGTGACACATCTAGATCATAGATCAAGTCCTTGATTTATTTAATTTCAATTAATTCCATATGTTTCATGCATGTTCTTCATATTATGCCTTTTGTCTTAGCTACTTGATTTCTTGTTAGATCTTAAGAATTAGATATGGAATCTATATGAGTGACACTTCTAGATCATAGATCGGGTCTTGGATCGTTTTTATTTTAAGTATTTCATGTGATTTATTTTGAGTTAAATTTTCATGCATAATTTTAGCCTAAATCCTAGATCTACTCTTTGTTGTTTGTTATTTTCCATAAAATTTTAAACTTTCTCGTCAACTTTTATTGCTTTATCCATTCATGCTTTAAATTTTTGCTTATTTGCATTATTTAGGATTTTATGCTCATGCAAGCATGGTTGTACCTTGTGCTTTCATGCTTGTACTTGATGAAACATTGCTTGTTCTTGCTTAATTTTTATTATTGCTTGCATTTTCTATTAAGGCACACGACTGAGGCATACGAACAACTTGCACTTTATATTTTAGCTAGTCATTTACATGTTTCATTAGCTTTGCTTGCTTTAATTGTTTTATTTTCGTTTTCTTTTAATTTCCAAAGCTACAAACATATTGAATCTTATATTCGAATCGATTTCCGATAATACCAAGCCAAATGAACCTTTATTTTCAAAACCACTTAAAACTACATTTCAGTAGGCTCTAGGAAGAATCAGGTTGTGGAAAATAGCAAAATTACATTAATGTTATGAAACAACTTGCCCATGAAACGATTGCCCACAAAAAAGAATCATTACATTACTACATTGATAATACAGACCTGAAAGTGAATTATTTTTTATGATGTTATTTTAAAAAAGAATAGAAAGTTACCTTTTCAAAAAATAAGAGACATAAATATAGGGGGAAAATTTGCGTACGTATTAATATGTGTCTTGATATCCAACTCCCTTTTGTATCCCTTTGAATCTAAAATATAAACCTAATTCTTGAGAGGATATATCACTAGCAGCACCCAGTGGTCACCACTCATTTTCATAAGCACAGAGATTAATTATCTTTATAAATTATAATAACTGTAAAGGAGTAAAGGAAAAAAGAACAAGAAATAGTCTCTCTTACTCGTGTAGGTATGGTGCTAGAATGAATGTCCTGCTAAACATTGCATCGAAGGCATCAACCAAGTACGATGTCACAACAGTCGGGTCAATTAATATTTTTTTTTCGAGATCTGCGTTGGACAAAGAAATCCGATGGCACTGGTGCAAAGACTCTCAGCCAACCCACGAAGATACCTGTAAATCATTAGTAGATTCAAAACTAAATAACTTTAAGCTAAATATTGAACTAATTGATAAGGAAAAAGACAGCTTTATTACTGCGCAAAGACTTGCACAACAGCAAAACTAGTCCACCCCATTCTGAACAAGCTCTGAATATCATCAATTAACACATGAATTCTCATCTCTCTTTCATGCTGGAAGACGGTGCGCTCTGGGTCCATAGAGATGTAGTCCACATGCACGGGCATCGATAGAATCAACAAGTGTAGCTCTTTGCAATTAGCTCCAAAAGTCTCCAAGACCACGTCATCAACAAGAGGTGGACTTGGTTTGGTTGCAGATTGCTCACCACTTGTCTCCATTTGACTTGTTTTCTGTTTCTTCGAATATGGCCTTGTAAGTTCCTGTACATATGGCCATGAGTGAGCATACTAAAACTAAATCAATAATTGGTGAAATGAAAACATATATTATTAACTCTCTTGCCTGAACCAAACTGACCGGCCACTGCAAAAAGCTACCTAAGACTTCACCCACGTGCTTCATTTCTGGATGAGCTATCACCGGTAGAGGAAGTTGTGCTGCACCCTCAACAACTTCATCTACTGAAACCTTCACATGACCGGGTGACACCTTATGATGATGCACGATCGTGTCCTCCTTGGTTGGGTAAACCATCCCCTTGGCAACAACTTTTATATCCCCCAAAATGGACAGGGCCAGACGGCACTCGGTCAGACTCTATTACTCAAAGTAGACTAAAGTTAATGGTCTGGATAAAATGATTATATTATGATGATGAATATAAATTAAAACTTGATGATAACAATTTCAAATTTTATAGGTTATACCGTAATGGCCTGAGTATATGCAGGCATTGAAAATGCAAAAATGCAAAAATTCCCTGACCATAAAGGCCTGAGTATATTATATATATAACAAACCTAATTACTTTCAGCCCCTTTAGTCTTGTATTCACATTCTTGATACAGGTAAAAATATATTTTAATTATGAAGATTTGTTTCTGGAAATAATACGATTCAATGCCATTAACAAGCAATAATTAGAACTACTCTTTAATGAATGGATGAACAAAAAATGAGACTTCATATTTCAAATACATGAATAATGAAAAGACCACTCTGAAAAGGATAAATCATAATGAATCTTGACTAAGAATTACTTATTTATCAGCTACCAAGGTGCTTGGATGAGTAGGTGATTCGAACTTTTGTGTTCATACTTTATAAATATTTGTCAATTATTCAAAAGCTCGCTCGCAAGAGTACGAGCTCGCATGTAGGTCGGTAAGTTGAACTGAGTCGATCTCAAGGACCAAACAATCGGAATCTCAAATGTTTGTTTAATCACAAAGTAACATGAAAACTTGTACAATTTGGGGGTTTTGTTTGTTTTGATTATCTAAGAATTTAAAACGCAATAATATCAATGAAAGCTAAGTAACTTTAACTTAATTAATCAACTAGAAATTAATATCAAGAATGAAATCCAAGAAATCAATCTAGAAAGCATGTATGAATCTAATAACAATAACGAAATCAATCCAAGAACTCAAACGGAAATATCTAGCATGAACAAAAAGCAATTATCATAAACGAAACGTAAACGAAATCAAAGAACATGAACGAGTTGAATATCATGTAAAGCATAAAAGTGATTAAATAGCATAAAAGTATGAACAATATTGAATCTCCAATACCCAAGCATAGATTTATCAAACTAAACTAAGGTGAAAGATTAAGAATCCAAATACCCAAAGTAACTAAGGTTTGAAGCATAAAATAATTCAATAATAATAATAAAATAAACTACTTAATCGCATGAATTAAACTAAGAAAGTAATTAAAAAGTTTAGAATACTTTTTTGAACTAAGAAGTGCAGTAAATCCTCCAGCTATTCTGAAGAAAATGTGTAGATCTTGGCCGAAAATCGAATCACGAACTAAAAATCGGATCTTGGAACTTGTGACTCTTGAATCTTCGATCTTGATTTTCTATTATGATATGGGATGTAAAAGACCGAGATTAGGATTATGGTGGTGATATGTGTCTTTTGGGACGGATTAAGAGAGTGGTTTATATAGTTTTCCCATGTCTTGGAGCACAAGTTAGTGTAAAAATGCATTTTTGGGTAGGTAACAGTAAGACTTAGCGGTATGAGTTACCGCTAACTATACCGTTAACCCTCTCTGAGTAGTCTATGTCCATCCGTAGTGGTGTTGGTAGTGGTAAGAAAGTAATCGTTAAGTATACCACTAAACCTTTCTGTCGTTTCCTAACGGTGTAACTACCGGTATAAAGGTACCTCTAAGGTTACCGTTAGTTTAGTCTGGGAGCTCTCTCTGTCCATCTTCAGCGGTAAGGTAGCGGTAATGGTAGCGGTAAGGGTTACCGCTAACTCACAATTTCTGCTACTTCTTAGCCGGAATGCTCGATTCTCATTTCTTAATTATTGAACTTCGTCTCTTATGTGCTGAACTCTCCCGATTACTTAGCTATAAGATGAAAAACTACTTAGCTATAAGATGAAAAACAGAGAATAATCACCTATTTGCATCAATTTAGATCATAATACGGAAAAATAAGTTGGAAGTATAAAATTACGAAATGAAGCTTAATTTACCCAAGTTATACCAAAAACAATAAGAAAAACTAACTAAAATACTAATAAAAATAGGGACAAATATGTGTTAATCAGTAGGTTTGTGAAAATTCTCTACATATTATCTAATTTATACCTCAACCATAGAAAATGGAGTCCCACCAACCGATTGGCAACTACTGTGTGGATCACCTTGCGACGGCGTGTAGAAATCAGCCACCTCATCAACTTCTGATGGCACGTTGTGGTGAATAACCAGAGTCTGCTGACCTTGGTTGTTCACTTGCTCATAAAACTAGTTGAATTGAGCTTGTAGAGCATCAAACTTGTCGTGCATCTTCTGCGTAATTTCTTGTGTCAGAGCCGCCCTAACCTCGTCCACTGACACCACTCCACCCTGTCTCCTACTTGTCTGACTTGGTCGACCAAAATCAGTACTCACATTCACGTGACTACTGACACCTCTCACCCGACCCGGGTGCTCCTTCTTCCCTAAAGACGCATTCAATATGTTATTGTGCCTCTGCGGTAGAAACGTCCCTTCGCTGACTTCTCGAGTCTTCTCTACCTGTTTCAAGAAATGATAAACATCATTTAATACACTTTCTCCATGCCATTATGTAAGTACTTCCAAAATAAATTCTTCAAAAAAATATAATTATAATTTTATCAACCACCCCCTTCATTCGCTCATTCAGGATATCATAATTTCCCTTTTTGTCTTTCTTAATTCTTGCTCGAACCTAATCCAAGCTGCGATCATCCACAACAATACTTGAGCTGAGCGAAGAACATGAAGATGAAGACGAGAGAGGGTCTGATACTACCCACTTTGCTTTCGCACCAGCATATCCACCGGGTCCAAGAAAGTGCGGATGCTAGTTGTGAGACTGGCTCTCCCGAGCTTTCCTACTTTTTTCCTAGTAAATAATTTTTAGGAAAATATTAGATATTTCTGGTGATTTTTTTTTTTAAAAAAGTAATACACTGTACATGCCTTGAATTCTTCAGATTGATGATCAGTAATGAATTTCTCCCACTGCTCAGCTGTAATGGAAGGATACAACTGGGATGGATGATCATATTTTAGGTGTTTCCTCTTTATGAAGTCACGCACTAACTGCGTCTTAAAAGCGGTCCACCTCACTCCCGCAACCTTCAAAAAGTGCTTCTTCTTTTCATCACCTTCAATATTGAACTCTTTCTGAATAAACAAGAAACAGACATATATATTAACATATGTTTTCATTAACAGATAAATTACTATAAAAAGTTGATTATTATATACCTGCAAATACTCCCAAATTACATCCTTAAGACCACTCTCGACGTGTTCTCGTCGATGTTAATATCTACATGTGACCGAACTAGAGAACCTAGGTAATTTTTGAAATTGGCATCATATTTCCCGATGGGTTTATTTGTATAGTCGAATTCGACATGCTTTTGCTCTGACGGCTTGTTTTTCATTTTTATGCATGTTGTTGATCCTCTTGATCTTCTTTTCCTAGACTCATGTTCACATTGGGTGCTCTAAGAATCAGTCATGACTCTATGCCGTTAGATGATAAAATTCTTAAAACATTAGATGAAAAATATAATTGATACGGCGATAAAAGCTAACGCATCACTCTACAACTACTGTGAAGACACCAAAAGCTTTAATTTGATTACAAGAGTGAAAATAGATACTTGGATGATTCTAGCAACTACAGACAACTAAGAAGCATATCAACAACTTTTGTGAAGGTACTTACCGCATAACATATAGTTCAAGAGGGTTCAAATGGCTTGTGAACAGGATGTCAAAAATACGATAGTGAAATTAATCATCAAATAAATGTCATCAACCATAATCACTAATTCACTACAGATGGGATTTATATCTCTCAAAGTACGTTCAAAAATGATCTTCATATGGGTGTGTGAATTAATTTTTCTTGTATTTTGCATAAAGCAGCAACTAATTTAATATGATAATTAAACCTGTCATAAACATTGGAAATGGATAGAATTCAGAGGTCCGGTCTTCAACATATATACTGATTATGCTAAGAAGGTGATCAACCTAATCAACCAGTCTCAGTCCTACCTGAAAGGTCTGACTTGGCTACCGAAAGCGAAAAATGCTTGTGGTAAAAATTCTTAGTTCCAACACCAATTACCAACGCAGAGAATTTAACTTTCTACACCAAAACATTACCCAAACATGTTAATTAACGAACTGAACAAGTACTAAAACATACATTCTTATGCAATTTGTAGCAGGCGAGGGTGAAACTAAGCGACGGGGAATCCACGGCAACCAGCAGGCGAGGTTGAATGAATCATCTCCTATTCTAAAATATTGCTTCTGAAAAGCTGGCGGGTTTTTGGAGTGGGAAATATGAAAGTTTTGGACTGAAGTTTATTTCAAAAACCTAATTTTTGTGTATTTGTGGGCAAAATTAGACTTTTCAGAGGCTACGAACCACGCGGGTTCGAATCCCACCCTCACCCACAAGTTGCTGAATCTCACGAGTATATGCATCGGTTGTATAAAATTAACTGATGCTCATAAGTTTTATCAGACAATTAAAGTCGGTTTTTAGGAATAACCGACGCTTATAATAGTAAATATATTACAAAAAGTCCCGCATTCTGGACTTCCTCCCAGAAACAAACATTATCCCTCCCAAACCTCTACAAAGTCTTGAACAGAAAAATGGATCTTCCCCAAGAAATCTTGATGGACATATTCTTACGCCTCCCTACGAAATCGATAGGCAGGCTCAGGTCTTTATCAAAAACATGGTGCAACTTTCACTCCACCCCACAGTTCATCAAATCCCACCTCGCTCGAAAGACAACCCGTCAAGAATATCTCACTCTCATCACCCCATCTAACACCATTCGCTCCATCGAGATCATAAAAGGCAACATTAGCACCGTTTCAAGAGAGCTCGACTTTCCAGGTGTGTGCAGATTGGTTTTGGGTTCATATGATGGGTTATTATTGCTACTCAATCTAACTGGTGGGATGGTTTTGGTGAACCCCATTACTTTGGAGCGGGTGAGACTACCTCCTCCACATCTGGTTAGGGGTGAGACTACCCATGTCGCATGTGGATACAGGTATGATAGTGCTAGAGATGATCATAGGGTGGTTTTACTTTCTTATTGCGATTTAGGTTATGATGGCCCATTCGTGCCTAACCGTTGCGATGGTGCATATGTGTACTCTGTAAAAACGGGTGTCTGGAAAAGGCTTAAGACCTCGCCTTATGGTATTTAGTAACTTGCATCCCTGCGGAATGTTTTTCAACGGGGCTATCCATTGGCTGCATTATAAGATGAGTGAATTGGGAAAGATGGAGTTTGTAATCATTGCTTTAGATTTGGTTACCGAGGCATATCTCGAAATCACTCCACCTGTTGGTGTCCATGTGGTTAGCGAGTTTTCAACAAATGCACTTGTGGTTTTGGGGGGATGTCTTTGTTTGGTGGATAGGGAAACCGGTGACCAAAGAACGGATGTATGGCTTATGAAAGAGTATGGTGTGGTAGGGTGTTGGACGAAACTCAGCATTTATTGTACCGGATTTTTGTCTGGGTTAACACCTTTGTGTTTTGTTGGAGATGAGTAGGAGGAGGTTGTTTTGATGGCTGGAGCTCGTTTGGTTGTTTATAATGTGAAAGATAGATCATTGAGGTCCTTGGTCGTCGATAATGGGGGTTATGATTAATTTCAAGACATAGGCTACTTTACGGAGAGTCTCGTTTTGCCTGCCTTTTGTGGTCGCCACGGTAATTTTATTTGCAATGAAATTAAAACATAATTATATCTTTTGAAAGACTTGTTTGTTCATTTAAGTCTAAATTTTTACTATCAAAAAATTGAACTCCGATAAAAGGTACAAATTTGATTGAGTAATTACAAATTCTGGAAATTTAGGGCCAGAGCATAATTTTTATAGATTTTAGGGTGCAATCTGAAAATTCCTAAAACTGTTTGTAATATAACTACCATATTTCAGTCTAGGAGTGATATTTTGACAATAACTTGGAATTGGCGTGGAGGCAAACGTCTGAGTTCACTGTGGGAAGAGGAAAATGCAATTGTGATGATGATGTCGTTTGTCGGATATCATGGACCGACCTCAATCTCGGGAGGAGATATATAAGTTGTCCAAGATTTCGTGTAAGTGTTGAATTTCTTTCCTATTTGTAGATATTAGGGCTAATAATGATTTGGGGGTTTGTATAAGATGTTAATATGGGGTCGATTGATTGTAGTTAAAATAACCATTTCTTAAGATTTGTATGGGTGTGTCGTGCTTTTGCTTTATTTTTCTGATAGTCTTCATTTTTCGTAGTAAATGTAGTTGTTTGCATTAATTTTGATTGGAGTAAATAATATTGTAGGAGCCTGGAGGGTGCAAGTTTTTCAAATGGCTTGAGGACCCACTGTGCCCAAGAGCTACTCAAATAATTCTCGGACTTTTAAGACGAGTAAATAAATTTGAAGCTGAAGTTCAAGTGTTGGAGGCTGACTTAGAGAGACTTGAATTAGATATGAAGAAGCATGAAACAAACCTGAAAGCACTTGCAGCTGAAAGTTGTAAGCTTGAAGAATATGTTAAGAAGAAGCGAAATCGGGAACGTTGGTTGTGCACGGCGCTTTTGATTACTTGGTTTATTATCTGGATCAAAAATAGCTAAATCTGTCTCTAGGGTGTATGTGGTTTTAGTGTTGGGATGAATGTGTGTTGTACGCCATTTATTGTTTTCCTTTCTAGGGTTCTAAATAGATTGACGGAGGTAGTTTTGGAGGGAAAATTGCTTTTTCGGTCCATTATGTAATCCACTTTCCAATTTAGGATCAAGATATTATCCACTATCAAAACACATACACGAAGTTGGCAAAATCATCAAAAAAGGTACAAAATTATTTCGAGCGGGCTTTTTTGCTGACGTGGCGTGATTCAATAATTTCTTATCAATTTTCTTTTTTTTAAACATTAATTGAACAAAAAAACTTGAGAAAGAAATCAATTTTGGTCCATTATATTGGTCACATTTCCAAAAAAGGTACGTGACATTGACCATCATCAAACCACATCAGCTAAGTTGGCCAATTCATAAAAAATGGTCCAAAAAATGTTTGGTCGAGATTTTTGCTGACGTGGCATGGTGCTATCTTTTCATTTTTCTATAATTATAAACATTACAAACATGTTTTGCCCTCCCTTTTCTTTTCCTTTTTTCTTTTATTTTTTTCTTTAATCTAATCAATAAAATTTGAATCAATAAAAATGATTAAAAATCTAAGATAAATATAAAAATATAAAATAAATATTAAGAAATTAAAAAATAATTATAGAAATTTATACTAGGAAATTATTATTAATAAAATGAATTATCTAATACAATTAGATATAAATATAAAATCATATAATATATTGTAAGAAATTATAAACATACATATAATTTTATATGAATAAAATCATATTTATTTCCATAAATATCTATATTTTAAATAATTTCATAAAATTCAATTTATATTTTTATATTTATTTCTAATTTTATTAATTTTTTATTAATTAAAATCTTACTAATAATAAAAAATTATAAAAAACTTTATATTTGTTTTATAATTTTGTAACATCTACTTTATATTTTTTATTTATCAGTGATTTTTTTTAATTTTTTTAATAAAATATATTAATTTGATTCAAGGAAAAAGAATGAAGGGCAAATAGGGTATTGTCGTCAATTTAATGTTTAAAATTAATAAAAATGATAAGAAAATATAAACTAACGCCACGTCAGAAAAAATGTCCCAATCAAGCTTTTTTGGATCATTTTCGATGAATTGGCCAACTTAGCAGATGTGGTTTGCTGATAGTCAATGTCACGTACCTTTTCCGGCATGTGGCCAATATAATGCACAAAAGTTGATTTCTTTCTCAGGTTTTTTTGTTCAATTAATGTTTAAAAATAAATAAAAATGATAAGAAATTATCGAATCACGCCACGTCAGCAAAAAAGCCCGATCGGGATAATTTTGTACCTTTTTTGATAATTTTACCAATTTCGTGTATGTGTTTTGATAGTGGACCATATCTTGGTCCTAAATTGAAAAGTAGACAACATAATGGACCACAAAAAAAAAACAATTTTCCCTAGTTTTGGAGGTCGGTTTCTTTCGTTGTTCTAATGGTGTGCTTACTGCAAAAAGTAAAACGGCATATTCTGTATTAAAAATGTTATTGCAAACAGTAAAATGGAAAAATTCAGGAATGAGATAATATGGAAATTTGGGGAGATTTTCATAGAATTGGCAAAATGATCGTATAGAAATTATGGTTTGCAAAAAAAGAAAAGGTCCAATGGATTTTATAAAATTCCCTATACAGTCCTATGTAAAGAAAAAATTGGGAATTTTGACAAAAAGTTCCACATTTATCCCAATCAAGTAACTTAGGTCAACTATGATTCTAGACCACTTTTGCCAACCTTATTATAATTTTATATAGCTACAATCCTACACGACTATAATTACAATTTAGCCATTAAAAATTATATAAAAAGGAAAAAATAATTATTTAGTCCCAACAAACATGAAAAACCGAGAAAGGAAATTTGCTAATGTGATTGTTCCGTTGTTCATGTGTTGGGATAGGGAGAGTAATATTTTTTAATCGAAGGATAAATTAATCCATTATGTATGTTTCTTATTTTTCAGAGAAGATAGAAAATGAAATCTTAAATTAATTGAGCAACTCTCAATCAATTAATCGAACACAGGGGATTCGTTAATAAAAGTTAGGAGAAGAGAACAAATAAACCAATCTTAGAGGTTATTAAATGCCTGAAACATAAATAAAAAGGTTATAAAGTAATTAGTTTTTGGCCTCATAACAACCATTACTGCAAAAGATTAAGCATTCACCATAATATTACATCTAATGAACATAGTCCAAACACATCTAATTCCCCATTACATCTGATTCCATGCCAAATATAAACATAAAGATAAAAATTGTAGTATTCTTAAATATGCAACTTTCTATATCCACAAAACAAAAACTAAAGATGGGAGATCCATGAGCTGAAGGACGAAGGTTGAGTCGAGTGGCAAACATAAGTCTTCAAGCATCTCCTCGCAGCCAGTAAGGACATGGTGACCATCTAATGCACAACTTGATACATCAACAACCCAACATCGATCAGCAAACCCTAGAATTGTAGCCTTCACCTGATGGCCATTACCTCCTGGGACCACATGCTCAGTCCAAAAGTCCTTTGGAATGGCCTATAAAAAGCTCGCATGATTAGAATCTGCTAACGTCATATAAATAATTGGTGGAAAGTGTATTAGTTGCAGATAATTTAAAAAATCTTCAACTTACTATTCGTCCACGGTTTAGAGCAGTCTTTGATACTGGTACTTTGAAAGAAGGAAAATCAGTCAGCTCAAACATGTCAGGATCTTTCACACCTACAAAGCGATTGCTTGTAACGCCTTTGCCGTCAAAGACTATTACGTCAAAAATATAAGGCTCATTATTAATAAAGGCAACGGAATAGTCTTATAAAATTTTGTTGTCATCCACAAAGTCGAGCCACTCGCCTGTGAACCGCGCCTACATTAAACAAAAAAAAAAAGAGTATAATGCAAACTCTCAGTCGTATCTAGTTTGCAGAAACTTAAACAACACATCAAGAATGACATTATTATACATATAAAGAAATACCAATGGAAAATGGTGGGGTTTCATCGAAGTGGTCGTACTCGTCTTCATCTAAGACATGGCTAACACCAATAATACTCCTTTTGCTGGGGAGGACCAGAGACCACCTAGAATCGGCAGGATCAGAAACATAAAAGACTTGTTTTGCTTGTGATGCAAGTATAAATGGATCATCCCGATAACTCGGCCGACTAAAATCAATTGAAGTGGATCCCAAATCATAAACCCTCACACCCCGTCCGTTGTCGAACCAACTACATTGAAAAAGAGGAATCTTGAACTTTATAGTCAAGTTCCCAAATGTCCTCAATGACCCCATAGAACATAGAAGCATCCACTGGTCCTTTACCTTTTGCACTCGAAGAACCGCTCTCTAATGCAACTATTAAGACACCACTATTCTGCAACACACTTTTGTCATCCTGAAGTTTTGTGTAAAACGTATACCCATTGATGTCATAACCTTCATAACACCTCACATGTGAAGCAGGGCCATATGCTAACCACTTGACTATTTCGGTGATGTTATTAGGTGTCCTAGATAACTCTTGCATTACTGTCTCTTTGAACCAAAGAAATAATGTGCGATTATGTTCTCTGGTCACCCATATTTCATCTCTCGAAGGGTTCTGCTGTTTTAAAATGGACATGTGCCGGTCGAGGTATGGATGGGCCTCATAAATGTGTTGAAATACGAGTTTGTGTGCCTGGATGCGCATTTCAAAATCTGCAAAAAATGCTTTGAGACCAATAGTACCTTTTCCTGCAAGCCTTCCCTCATGGCGAGATTTCGGAATGCCAATAGTTTCAAAATTCACTAAGTAATCTGTACAAAACTCAATTACCTCCTCGGCAGCGTAACCTTCAATGATACTCCCTTCAGGCCGAGAACGAATTCTCATAAATCCTTTTAATATACCCATGTATCTCTCAAATGGGTACATGTACCTCAAGAAAACCGGCCCACACAACATAATCTCTCGAACTAAGTGGACAATTAAGTGCACCATAATGTCAAAAAACGATGGAGGAAAAAACATTTCAAACTCGCATAAAGTTTTAACAACGTCGGCCTGCAAATCATCTAATATCTCAGGATCAATAACTTTACTATAAATTGCGTTGAAAAAACGACAAAGCTTTGTTATAGTAGGCCTCACATATCTTAGTAATGAGCCTCGAATTGCAACTGGTAGTATGTGCTGCATTAAGATACGACAATCATGAGATTTCATACCAACCAATTTCAGGTCCTTCATTGAAATGAGATTTTAATATTCGAAGAATAACCAGAAGGAACCTTGATTTCATCCAAACACTTACAGAAACAGATTTTCTCTTGTTTTGACATTGTATAACAAGCTGGAGGTAGGTAATAAGTTCACTTATCAGTCATTTTCGGTGCTAACTTCTCCCGGATCCCCATTTCCACCAATTCTTGTCTAGAGTTAATACCATCTTTCGTCTTACCCGGAATATTTAACAATGTTCCAATAACACTGTCACATACATTCTTTTCAACATGCATCACATCTATGCAATGTCTAACCAACAGATGTTCCTAGTATGGTAGACCCAAAAATATGAGTTTCTTCTTCCAACCACCCGTTGAGACATTTTTAGAAAGTTTGTCGAACTCAACATCAATATCTTTTACACGATCGTAAATTACACGTCCGGATAATGGCGATCTAGCAACTCGGTCCAGAGCTTTCCCATTGAAAATCTTCTTTTTTTTTCTATAAGGATGCTGACTTAGGAGAAAGGCCCTGGTATCCATGTACACATTTTTTCTCCCATTTTTAAGCCAAATACTACTTGTCTCATCTTCACAAATGGGGTGTGCCTTAGCTCCTTTATTTGCATAACCTAACAAGTTACCATAGACTGGAAAATCATTGATCGTGCAAAATATCATGGCTCGTAAGGTGAAATTTGTTTGAGTATAAGCATCAAAGATGGTCACACCCTCATTCCATAATTTTTTTCAAATCCTCAATAAGAGGTGCCAAGTACACATCTATGTCATTCCCTGGTTGTTTAGGTTCGGATATCAACAAAGACAGCATGATGTACTTGCGCTTCATGCATAGCCAAGGAGGAAGATTATAAATTGTTAACAGAACCGGCCAAGTACTATGACGACTGCTCATGTTTCCATGTGGGTTCATTCCATCCGTGAACAGTCCAAGCCTAAGATTTCTCTTCTCACTACCGAATTCGGGAAACTTACTATCAATGTTTCTCCATTGCGGAGAATCGGCCGGATGTCTTAGTTTTCCATCCTTCTTCCTTCCTTCAGCATGCCACTGCAAATTCTTTGCTTCCTTAGCATTTAAAAACAACCATTTGAGTCTGGGAATAACCGGAAGATAGTACAACACCTTGGCCGGAGGTCCTTTTTTATGTACAAGCCCACCATCATCACTGCCTGTTATTTTATAGCGCGATCCCTCGCATTTTGGGCACTCCCGCAAATCCTTGAATTCATTCCGATACAATATGCAATTATTTGGACATGCATGTATCCTCTCGATCTCCAGACCCAACAGGCACAACATTTTTTTCGCCTCGTAGGTTGAAGTAGGAAGCTTGTTATCATCAGGAAATGCATCTTTTAGAAGCTCTAGTAACCCCGAGAAACTCGTATCACTCCATCCACTATTCGCCTTTTGGTTATATATATTAAGCATGAACGATAACTTTGTAAATTTGATACAGTTAGGGTACAATAGTTTCCCAGCATCAACAGATAATCTTTCAAACGCAGCAACATTATTGATATCACCTCTTGTATCATGCAACACTTCATCTAATCGATCACTGTCTACATCCTCGTCGGTCTCTGTATCACTATCACAAGTATCATACGTAGATGGAGCTGTCGAGTGAACTGTATTATCAGTCGGAGGCAAAGTTTCACCATGCCATATCTATCGTGAATAACCTTCTTCTCGTGGGGATGCCAAGTTCTTGGACAAAGCTCCTACTTCAAACCAAGAATGGAAACATAAATTCTTTTTTGTCAGATCTCCTGAATCTTGGGATTTTCCTACCGAGTGGATATGGCATATCCCTGTCCAACGGAAGTATAATACCAAAAAATGCTCACAAGGTGCCCAAAGCCTCGTCGACCAAATCACTCGCAGGCCCTTCGACCTATATCATCTTACTCGCCCTTACTTGCTATATCATTACGGCCTTAGCCCCCTCGAGTCTCCTCTTGAAGCAGATATTGGTAAAACACACAGCTCTGGCCTTATGCTATTTCTACTTGTTAATGCCTCCTCATTTTTATTTCCTTATTTGCAGACACAATGTTCAAAAAGCTACGAGTTCAACCTAGAGAGGCAAGGGAAAGAGTTGTGTCAGTAGGTCGAGCTCTCCCTAAAGCGACCCTCGACCCTACTGCTGCCACGGGTTCTGACGAGCTTCAATCTATACGAGCGTTGGTCGGGGTTGAACCTCCGCCAGCAAAAAGATCCAGGATTGCCCCCGCCCAAGGTCCTTCTCCTTCAACCCCGAATCAGTCATTCTTCACCCAAAATGTGTTGAGGAATGAGGACGGCTTGATTGCTACTCACTATGTTCAGGATTTTTGTCCTACCACTGATCGGGAGCAGGTGGAGAAGTTGGGAGATGTCGAGCTTCTTGACGCCTGGAACTTGGCTATTTCAAAAGTATGTAACCTCGAACTCCTCAAACTTATATTTTTCTCTGTATTTTTTCTTGGATTTTTACTCTTTTTCTTATAGGTTTATGCCCTGACCTCCAACGTCGCTGCTCGGGCACGCCTGGGTTTCAACGATTCCAAACTAGCACATGACCTGAAAGCTGCGCAAGGCCAGTCACTGCCTTGACCTCTGAACTAGAGCACGCCCGGGCTTCTCTAAAGAAAAAGAGGAGGAGGTTTCTTCTCTTAACAATCAGTTGGCGGCTCAAGAGTGTGAGCTGATGTTGAAGGTCGAGAAGGCACGTTCTGAGGGCGAGCAAGCGGGCAAGGAGGGTTACCTCAGATCAGAGGATGCTTGTCTGTAATCCAACGAGTTCGGGATGCCACCTGCCACAACTTTGTCCATTCGGAGGATCTTTACAGAGTTCTTGTAAAGACTATTCCCTTCTATCTAGACTATTATTTGGGCAAAGTGAAGGACTGGACAACCTTAGGAGGCTCGGTGGAGACTTTTGACAAGTAGGCGGCTCTAGATGGTACCCCCGATTGTCCTCTTTTCCTCCCGAGCTCTGAGGATACCCGACTTAACTCTGTTGGAGCTGCGGACTACTTAGAGTATGCTCTACACCACTTCCCGGGGCATCCTCAACCTGCAGACTCTGCCTTTCCGATTCCTCTCAAAGACACTCCATTGATCGAAGGCGGTGATCAAGGGCTCAGAGATGCCCAATTTGGTGAAGACATCAAGGCGAGCCATTTCAGCAAGGAGCTCGAAGAAGGTCTTCTCTCTAACGCCGAATATGGGCAATAGTTTTTTATGGTTGGGTGTAACGATTATCTTCTATGAATTATGTCTTTTTTGTAATCGAAAAATCTTCTGCTGAATGAATGCTTTGACATCTGTTTTAACTTGCATTTGTTTATTTCATACTTTGCTGTTGTCTCTAGCATTTATTTATTTCATGCTTTGCTGTTGTCTCTAATCTTGCATCTGTTTACCCGATTACTCTGCGGGATCGAGGGTTTTTAACTTATGCTCCATACACCTACCCACAAAGTTTAAAAAACTCCTTGAGCTTAAGCTTCATTTGGGTTGTCCTTTTTTCCTTTTAGGCGGGCTGTGTATTTTTTCGTACAACTTTTTCAAACATGTTGGAGGGAAAATTGTGCTTTATAGGCACTTGTTTCCCCATCCTTTGTTGTAACTTTCCTTCGCTTAAGCATGTCTAGGTTTTCAGCAAGTCCACCGCCGGACGTTTACGAACTCCAGGAGGAAATCACCAAACTCCGCCGTCAACTGGAAAGAAAAGGGAAACACAAATAGTTTTACAAAGATCACTGGAAATCATCCAATAATCATGTTCTTAACCTTCGTGAAGAAGTCTTGGATCTTCGCGAACAAGTAAACCGCTTATACAAAGCGAACGAAGCTCTTGTCAGCAGCGCAAGGGCTGAGACCCATCGTGCTGATATGTACTGTCTGAGGTTCTACGAGGTGGATCATGAGCTCTGAAAACTGAAGAATGCTCAGCGTCGCTCTGATTAATGATGATTTCTGTTTTCTAGATTTTATGTTTAGCTCGGGTCTTAGGCTCTGGAGCCTGGTGTTTATGTAATAAGTGGTTGACCCTGGGTTCCCAACTCTAATAAATTCTGATTATGCTCTATGCTTTGACATCCGTCTAGTTCATTTTTATTGCATGGATGTTTTCCATATGTTGTTCAGTGGCATCTGCCTCTTGAAATTTATTCCAGGTGTCCACCCGACCTACCATGGCGAGTAGGATTTGAGGTTGACATTTATCAACCGAAACTCGAGTATCCACTCGACCTACCACGGCGGGTAGGGTTTTTTAAGTCGACGTCTATCAACTTATTTGCCCCAAACTTCTGCTCGGTGGTTCTAAGTTTAAGCCATAAAATGTTCAAGCGATAAATTAATTTTTTATTATAGACACGACTTCTCTAATCCACACGACCAAGTACATCAAGAAGAAATTAAAGAAGTAAATTTACCAAATCAACCTCTATTCATCCGAAGTAAGTCTTCAAATTCGCCACATTCCAAGCTCGAGGGATTTCCCGTCCCTCCATATCTGCAAGCTCATATCCGCCTCCTGCTAACACCCGGGTCACTCTGAAAGGCCCTTCCCGGTTAACTCCTAGCTTTCACAAATTCTTGGCCAAGTCTGCTCTTCTTAAAACCAAATCCCCGACCTGGAAGTTTCTCTTAACCACTTTGCTATTATAAGCATCTTTCATCCTTGTCCTCATTTCTTCCATCCGGAGGAACGCTTTTCCCTCTTCTCAGCTATCAAATCCAAAGAGTCTTATACCAACATCTCATTTTGTTCGTCATTAGATGTTAAAATCCTGTGAGTCATAGCGCACACTTCTGTAGGCAAGACAACATCCATGCCATATACTAAGATGAATGGGCTTTCCCCTGTGGCCTCTTTTGGGTTGGTTCGGTATGCCCATAGGACTGATTGGAGCTCTTCAACCCATTTTCCTCCCGCCTTTTCCAATCGTTTTTTTATTCCCCAAACCAAGATTTTATTGGTAGCCTCTACCTGTCCATTGGCCTGTGGGTGGTATACCGAAGTGAAACTTTGCTTAATTTTCATCCTATCACACCATTCTTTCAAGCCATTTCCTACAAACTGAGTGTCGTTGTCCGAGACGAGCACTCGAGGTACCCCGAAATGGCACACAATGTTCTTCCACAAAAATTTTAACTCGGCTTCCACCCACTTACTGAAATAATCCACAGCTACCACAAGAAATTTCCTCTGCCCTGAAGTCATAAGAAAAGGGCCCACCAAGTCGATTCCCCATTTTGCAAAGGGGCATGTAGCACTCATGGTCATGAGTTCCTCGACCGGCCTATGCATCAAAGGAGCGTGCTTCTGACACCTCTCGCACTTCCTTACAACCTTTTCTGCATCCGCTTTTAGGAAAGGCCAAAAATATCCTGCTCTCAAAATTTGTTGAGCCAGAGCCCGAGCACCCATATGGTTACCACAACACCCTTCATGCATTTCCTTTAGCACTTGCTCGATTTCCTTTGTCCCCAAGCATTTAAGGAGGGGCATCCCGATTCCCCTTTTATATAAATTCCTCCTATCAAACAAAAATGAGCAGATCGTATCTTGAGCTTATTCGCCATGCTTCGATCCTTAGGTAAGGCACCTTTTTCCAAATACGCCTTTATCTCCGCTTGTCAGTCACCTCCTTCCACGAGTTCAGCTATGGCATCCTCAGTCACTCCCCCGGGTGCCATTAAGAGAGTTATATGTCTTTCCTTGCAGTTAACCGCCGAGCTAGCTACCTTTGTCAGGTAACTTGCACGCTCGTTCTCCTGTCTTGGTATCTGTATCATTTCCAAGTGCTCAATCTTCTCCTGGCACCTCTTGAATTTGTCAACGTATTTCTTCATACGCTCCTCTCGTACCTCGAACTCACCACTGGTTTGCTTGTACACCAGTTGTGAGTCTAAGTGTACTGCGATTCTTTTGGCTCCTAATTCCATAGCCAACTGTATTCCTCTTATGCATGCCTCGTACTCTGCCTCGTTGTTAGATGCTCGAAAGCTTAATCTGAAAGCATACTCTGTTTCATCCCCCTCCGGGTTGATAAGCACTATCCCTGCTCCACATCCGGAATGTCCTGCTGATCCATCAACAAAGATTGTCCACTGCCCCTCCTCTTGGGGTCGAGTCATTTCTTGTAAAAAATCTGCTAGGGCTTGTGCCTTGATAGCCACGCGGTTTTGAAATTCAATTTCAAATTCGCCCATCTCGATCACCCACTTGATGAGTCTCCCCGACGTCTCCGGCCTACTAAGGACTGGTTTCAGGGGGAGGTTGGTTCTGACTACTATTTTATGAGCAGAGAAATACGGTCTTAGTCGTCTGGATGTAATGACAAGGGCTAGAGATCCTTTCTCGATCTCAGAATACCGAAGCTCATCTCCCTTGAGTGCTTTACTGACATAGTATACTGGATCTTGCTTTTTCCCTTCCTCCTTCACCAGCACCGTGCTCACCGCAGATTCTCCTATAGACATGTATAGGTATAATGTCTCTCCCGGGTTCGGTTTCGTATGTAGTGATATTTCAGACAAATAAGCTATGAGCTCCTCAAAGGCTTTCTGACACTCATTGCTCCAGCAGAAACCCGGGGTCTTTCTCAATACCTTGAAGAAAGGAAGGCTACGCTCTATAGCTCGTGAAATGAACCTATTCAACACCGCCAAACGTCCCGTCAAACGTTGAACCTCTTTCACATTCTTAGGAGGGGACATGTTTATGATAGCTTGGATCTTCTCGGGGTTGGCCTCAATTCCTCTTTCAGTGACCAAGTATCCTAGGAACTTCCCCGACCTAACCCCATATGCACATTTCTTTGGGTTCAACTTCATACGATACTTCCCTAATGTCCTAAAGGTTTCCTCTAGATCACTCACATGTGATCCCGACTTGACACTCTTTACTAACATATCGTCGACGTACACCTCCATGTTCCTGCCCAGTTGGTGGGAGAACATCCTGTCTACTAGCCTCTAATACGTGGCTCCAGCATTCTTGAGACCAAAAGGCATTACCACGTAACAGTAGGTACCAAAAGGTGTGATGAAACTAACCCTCTTCTGATCTTCAACTGCTAGCTTTATCTGGTGATAGCCCTGTGAGGCGTCCATCATGCTCAGGAGCTCACACCCCGAGGTTGAGTCCACCAGCTGGTCTATTCGTGGTACAGGGTAATGATCTTTAGGTCAAGCTTTGTTAAAGTCCCTGAAGTCCACACACATTCTCCAGTTATCATCTACTTTAGGGATTAGAACAACATTGGACAACCATTCTGGGAATTGGATCTCCTTGATGTGCTTTGCTTCCAGCAGCTTGTTCACCTCTACTCGGATAATACCCTCTTTTTTAGCCCCAAAGTCTCTTTTCTTCTGCTTAACTGGCGTAAAAGAAAGGTTGATGTTGAGCCTATGCTCCGCTACCAACGGGCCAATCCCAACCAACTCATTTGGCGACCAGGCAAAAACATTCGCGTTACTACGTAAGAAATTAACCAGCTCTTTCAATATATCTGGAGACAAGGTAGTGCCTATCCACACAGTTCTGCGTGCTTCTCTGGGAACTATCTCTACCATCATGAACATCTCATTTGGTTCCATGCTCCTTTGAATCATCTGGAAATGCATGGGCCTCCGAGGTGTGTGCCCTAGCAGGTTTAGCCTTTCTTTCTCCCTGCTTTACACTCTGCACATACAGCTTCCTCGAAGTATATTGGTCACACCCGACTTCTCCCACTTCACCCCTTACTGGGAACTTCATTTTCATATGATAAATTGACACCACCGCCTGGAAGCTACTAAGTGATGGTCTTCCCAGCATTGCATTATATGCTGAAGGTGCGTCTACCACCAGGAAACGAATCTTCTTAGTTTTTCGACATTATGCCTCGCCCAACGAGACAGAAAGCACTATTGACCCTAGAGGTTGTATAGTGCCTTCTGCGAACCCGATTAGAGAGGTATCCACCAGCTCCAACTTCTCCTCGAGATCCATCCTCTCCAAACAATCTAAGAACAGGATGTCAGCCGAGCTTCCTGTATCGACAAAGATGCGCCCTACTTCATAATTAGATATCATCGCCCTAATTACTAAGGCATCCGCATGGGGCCTCAAAACCTGACCTACATCTTGAGGGTCGAATACATCTTGAGGGCCAAAGTGTATGACTGGGCTATCCGCTACCTGCCCGATCTCGAGGCCTCTCCTCCTTTCTGGATCAGCTGCCCTAACATACCCTTTCCTCAATCTGTTCGAGTCACCCTCTCCAGGTCCTCCCACGATCATGTTAATTACTCCCCTCTTTGGGGGATCCCTCTCCTTTTGCTCATTTTTGGTCTCCGTCCGACGTGGCGGCGAAAAACGTCTTCCTCCTTTCTTATAGCTCGTCTTGCTTTTACTTCGTTCCGTGTATACAAACTCTTTCAAATGTCATGCCTGAACAAGCCTCTCTATCTCATCTCTCAGGTAAGAACACTACTCTGTAGTGTGTCCATAATCATTATGGAAACGACAGAATTTGTTAGACTTTTCTCTTCTAGGGGTCGCCGAATACGTTCGAGGCCATTTCAAATCAGCTCTGCGCTCAATTGCCATGAGAACTTCATCTTGCGGAAGAGCCAGAGGTGTATATCGATCCATTCGTGCCCTACTAATTACCTGTTCAGGTCTAGCCTTCTTATTTGATCCTCGATCTTCCCCCTTCTCCTTCCTTCTATCGACCTGTTCTCCTCTGTCCCTTCATTTATCGACCTCATCCTTTACTCGCAAGGCCTCTTCCAGGTTGATGAGCATTTCAGCTCGAGCTAAGAGGTCCCCAAAACTCCTCGGTGGCTCCACCACCAGAGACTGAAAGAAGTCTCCCCTCTTCAGACCTTGATCAAGTGCATTCACCAGTGTTTCTTCCGAGGCTGATGGAACCTCTAACTTATCCGTAGTAAATCAATTTATGTAAGCCCTTAAGCTTTCTCGCTCCTTCTGCTGAATGCTGAATAGCTCTAGCGCCATTTTTTGGTACCTGCAGCTAGCGAACTGATGTAGGAAAGTTGCACTAAACTCTTCAAAATTGTGTATCGACCCTGGCGGTAGCTGACTGAACCAGAGTTGTGCTGACTTGGTAAAGGTAGTGGGGAAGACTCTGCACATTACCGCGTCCGAAAATTGGTATACCGTTGCTGAGTTCTCATATCTGCACAAATGGTCGAGCGGATCCGATGTACCATCTTATTCGAAGCCCATCGACTGGTAACCAATAGGTAGGGCATCCTTCAGGACCTCCTCTGCGAACGGGGTCGCCCGGCGAGTTCTTGCCAGGGGGGCACTGGTTGCCAACTTCCTCTTCAGCTCCCTCACCTCCTTATGCAGGTCTTCTACTACCTCTGGTAAGTCAGAAACATTCTTGCCAAAAGTGTCATCGGTTGACACAGTTGTACTCTCATCGTCTAGAGGTCCTGAGTTGTGGACCGTCTTTGCTATGTTATCTCCTGCCAGGTTATTTCTCCGAGGTGGTGTGCTCATGCTAGCCAATCTCCTGTCCACCGCCTCCTCCACAACTCGTATGATAACACCTGACAACTACTCCAAAAACAATGACCCCAGCGGGTTTGTTCTGGGCCTGATGAGAATCCCATTCCTGGTGTCAGATTAGGGGTTTGGACAACCGGATCTGGGGGTGCATCCTGTGGAACACTCGTTCCTTCCACGGCCTTCCCCGTCGTGTTCGTCCCTGGTGTTTTATTCAGTTCTTCGGCGAGATTTCTTCCCAACTCTTCTATTCTTGCAACCAGATACTCACGTCTTAAAACTTAATTTCCCACAGACGGCGCCAATTGTTCGTTACCCGAAAATGAGACACGAATGAATGCCCCCAATCTTCAAGAATAATCCCCAAATGCTGGAAAAAATGATGTCTTCGCCCACAAACAAATGTCAGATGGAGACCGGAAGGGTTTTCCGGTGAACCCCCTCCGATACTTAAGTTAGCGTATGGAGAGAATTTGGGAGAATAATTGCTTGATTAAGAAATGTGTTACCTTCTGTACTTTCGTAATTATCTATTTATAGGTGTACTTTTTTAGGGTTTCCTTAAAATCAGGGCTTTTTAGCTACGTCACCCTTCCGGATTCTTCTACGTGAAGCTAGAGTCTCAAGCTTTTCTCAGATGATCTCGATCTGATTCGAGAATCTGGAGCTGGATAAACAGCATTAACCTCGAGCTGGAGGCATATAGGTGGTTTGGTCCTGGTTTCTTTTATCCGGAAATAAACGTCATCTACTTTTTAGAATGATTTGACATTTGCGGTAAAAAAAAGAAAAAAAAAAAAAAAAATAATAATAATAATAATAATAATAATAATAATAATAATAATAAAGAATTCTTAATCATATTACAAATAAAAATTATATTATTCACATAATTTTCAATAACGCAATATTTTAAATATCTGGTTCATAATATCAAGTAGTCACATAATATCTATCACTGATTGGTGTTTCGATCTAAATAGGAAAAACTCCTCCTTTTAAATTTAAATAAATAACAATACAACGTCATCTACTTTTTTAATATAATTTGACAGAAGTCATATAACAAATAAAAAATTTTAATATTATAAAATTCTCAATACCTAATACTTAATAATTTAAATATTGGGATTCATAATATCAACCAAGTTTAATCAAACACTTTTGTCATTCAAGATAATAGCCATCAATCAAGTTGGGGACAACTTATGTACCTACAATATTTTTATTGGTGCAAATAAAATTAAATCTGTCACCCAATATGTGAAATAATTGGAACAGAAGTTGCAAAAAAATGCAGCTCAGCGTTACGTATTATTAATAGAGACCAAACCAAAATTTTGTTCCTGTAGTATTCGGTGGTCAAATCCATCATTCATGACGTACTGAAAATTTCATCTTTCAGAAAAGGAAACAAAAATAATAATCAAAACAAAATTTCATTATTGTTGAGAGTCTATGATTGTCAACAGACCCAGGTTGGCATTTAGGTCTTATTATTATTATCATTGCTACTACTATTAATATTATTATTATTGAAAAAGGTATATAGCCTAGTGAATTACTTACTGATCCAAACATCTACCTAGAATTCCCTAAATACCGAGTCATATTATTTTACCAGTGTCATCAATTGATCAGTGTGGTACTCAAAAACCAAGAACACTATAAGGACTTGTTTGGGAGCCCAGATTGCCCACGATATCTATCCTCAATCTCACTTAATCTTATATTTGGACTTAATCTTATATTTGGGGTTCCAGATTCTAAACATGGGAAATCGGTCGGCCCGCGATGCCAATCTTGCATATCCGTGTTTTCTAATCTCTTGCCCCCCCACCCCCTCCGACTAATAATCAAGCAAATCGATTGGACTCTAATTTGCAAATTCAAACATATCCCTGAGAATAAGTATTTTTACATTGAATTACATATAAAATGGTCACACAATACAGATCTCTTCATCCCACCACCAACCCTAATCAAGTGGCCGCGTGGTGCAATTAAGCACATACAATTATCAGTTTTCAACCTGCTCTCTTACTTCAATTTTGGGGATTCTTATTCGAAATTCCTAAGTTTCAACATAAATTTCTTTCGAGTAACTTTATGCTTTGACATCCACTTACCTACAACGACCCACTTAGTTGATCCAATTGATTGGATTTTTTGTTGCAGACTTGTGGTGTTCAATTTTTTCAAAGGAAAAAAAAAAATTACAAGACAAACGAAAATTTTGATCCGACTTTCTCACTCATTAACGCGAAAAATCCAATCTTACACTAGGTGGAAGGTAAAATGAACATGACATTTGGAAACTTGGGGAAATTTTATTTTTTGGATTAGCATTAATTGTGCACTAATTGGAAAGTAAAATAGCAGTAAATTTTGAGGGAGATGATCAATTTAATAATAAATAACATAGAGGGGTATTTTGGTTAATAAGTAATAGTGTCATTACTTATCTGTAATCTTAGAAAATTAACAAAATCAATCATAAATGCCAAACGTTGATTGAAAAATATCATGAATAGTGTACTTATCGACCTTTTGGTGTTATCGGGTGTTATCTTATGAAGGATGTAAAACAAGGCCTAAAGATACAGATTCAAATTAGGTTTAAAATAATTATCATATCTAATATTGAAATGACATGATTCGAAAATAGTACAGGTGAGGTGCAGCATTTTCAGGTGAATGATTTAATAATTTTCCCCAAAAACAGACAATTGTTCTGTCCAGTTATCACTTTGGATTCGTGCGCTTCCACAGTCCACAACTAGAATTTGACCCAACTTTATTTGCGGGGCCATGCTATATCATTGATTCACTCTCATAATAAAAAATTTAGATGTTGAGTTTTAATTATTTGTATTATATAAAAATAAGATTATATTGTAACATTGAATCAACTAATACATGCAACTCCAAAAGGTTTAAGTGTTTTTTTTTAATTTTAGGGTTCTTTTTTAGTTTTTAGTTTCTCTACTTTCACATTTTATTTTGTTTTGTTTTGTTTTATTTTTAAGTTTTTTTTTGGTTTTAGACAATTTTTTGCAGGTCTCCTAGATTTTTTTCTTAATTTTAAAAATTAATTTTGAGGAGTCTGACTAACGGTTAACGGTTAGGGTGTCAATTTGCCTCAATATACAAATATAATATGCATCCACTTTGAATATGAGCTCTAGTTCAAACATATTTGTCTATTAAGTAATTGTACTTAGTAGGGCAACTTAATATTATTTAATATATTTATATATTGATGTATTTTTATTTTATATGTAATATATCTGAAATTTTAATTTAATGTATTCATATGGTTCGTGACCTGATCCGTGATATAAAAATTGTATATTCTATCTGGTGGAAATAAAAGAAAAGAAAATGCTATCCTTCTTGACCCTCTAAACTTTCCTATATTATAATATAGGTAGATTAAATACATTAAATTATGTATCTTTAAATAAATATTCTTTATACAATACAATTTTCCTTTACGTAATATACATTTATTAATAATATTCATTCATATTATAAACATTTCGAAATTATTAGACTAGGTGTTCTGAAATAATAATTCTTTATACAATATAATATTCCTTTACCTATACAAATATTTATTAATAATATTTCATCTTAAGATTTGAGTTTTATTCATTTACTTGAGAATTATACTATAAATTAAAAATAAAAAAATCCATTAGAAAAGAAATTTTAAATCCAAAATATAGTAAAAATAACCAAACATTAAAACACCAAAGAAATAAATTTTAAATAAAAATTAAATGATAAGTTTTATGGCTGTCAACTAAGGACAAAAATCTCAAATAAGAATTTAAAATATGAAAGGGAAAAAAAATAAAGAAAAATGAATTTCATTCTTAGAACAAAAAGTTCGTGATGACGGAATCTAATTGTTTGTGCAGAGAAATATAAAATAAATTACAAACAAAGAATTAAAAAAATATATTTTTTAAATAAATATAATTATTATTCTTTAATATGCTAAGAATAAAAATACTAAATTTAAAATGTAATTTAATGAAGAAACAAAATTACACTAATGAATTAGATTTTCTAAAATTCAATTTTTTTGCTAAACAATAATCAATCACAACTTTGACCATAAATTAGTACAACATATAAAGATAGTTATAATTTGAAAAATGAAATTATACTAACTGACTTGATTTTTAAAAATAAAATCAAAAAGGAAAAAAAGAAAATAAAGAAGAAGATATAGAAAAGAAAAAAAAAACAAAAAAAAACACAGATAAAATGGCCTGCCCAAAAACCGGCAGACCATCTATAATATATAGGTATATATAGATAAGAAAAAATACATTAATTAAATAATATAATTATTATTTTTAATATGTTGATGATAAAAAATATCATAATTTAAAATGTAGTTTAATGGYAAAATAAAATTACACTAATTAATTAGATTTTTTAAATTTCAATTTTTTTAATTAAACAATAATCAATCATAACTTTTATCATAAATTAGTACAACATATAAAAATAGTATAATTTAAAATAAAATTATACTGGCTGATTTGATCTTTAAAATAATTTTTATATATAAGTTTATAAAAAATAAAANNGGGTGACATATGTCACCCCAAAACTGTGCAGAAGTTGGCAGGCCAACTTTAGTAGATAGGTATAGATATGACTATATTCACTTCCAAATTCCAACAGAAAAAAAGAAAAAGATAATAAGGACAACAAAAAGTCTGCTTGAACATAAAACAGAAGAAAACAATAATCCATCCTTAAAAACAGGACATGCCAGCTGGCTTAGGCTGTTAGGCGAGAATCTATCCTAATTTCAAACAAAATGAAAATACTATCAATCTTATTTTAACTGTTAACGAGTTCTAAAAATTATACGAGTTCAATACGTACTTTTAGTTTTGTATAAATTAAATCGAACTTGAGACAAGTTCAACTTGTTTGAAAATTTCACACGTATTTGACATTTTATCGTCTAAACTGGTGTCTTGTCTAATTAATTAATTGGCAGCATTCTTGTTAGGTCGGGTTAACGAATTATTCGTTAAGTTAAAATTTTGCATCAATACATTATAATACAAAAACTAATATATTATAATAAAAAATCAATACATTATAGTACAAAAATATTACAGTACAAAAATACCAAAAATACATCATAGTACGAATCAGAGATTTATGCTAATACTTTACCGTAAAACACCAATACATCACAGTACAAAAACTAATACATTATAATATTCGATTAGATGGCCTAACGGGTCATGACCCGTTAATCTGGCATAACACAAGTGTTTGCCATTAATTATTGTTATTATCAAATAAATTTATGTTTTAATGTTTAGGTTAAACAATTTGTTAATAATTTTATTTGCATACTTAGAAGAATTCAAAAAATATTTACATTCCCAACATATGTTTAATCTCTATTTATTAATTATTTCTATAATTAAATAATTTTATATTTAATATTTAGATTTAATTTTTTTAATAATTATTAGTTACAAAAAAAAAACTCAAGATATTATACTCTCAATCCGTGTCGAATTGAACCGGTGTCTGATCAATACTTATTGATGATATTTTTTATCAAATGATGGATGGCCGAGATTAAATCTAAGCTAACTTCCAAATCAAAAGCAATCATACTAGGTTCCAATGTCTAGTAAAAAGTTTCGGTGTTTTTTCTTCTTGGATTACACTATAATGGTGAATAAATATGTTGTATTATGATGTTTACATTGAATTCGTTACTAGTATTTAATTACACTAGTGTGAAAATAAAATGTTACTTGTAGTTATTAATTACACTATAATGATAATTCGTTACTTGTATTATCGGGTGATTACACAAAGAATAATAAAATTTATCAATTAATAACTACCGAATAGAGCAAGTAAATAAAATGTACGAAAAATAAGATTTATTTCTCATTTTAAATTCTGAAAGACTTCCTTATAAACTACATTACATGTCTTATTGACGATGACCCCATCTTCGTTGCAGCAAAAAATCTTTAACCCTTTACGACTCTTAACTCGAGATATCGCAACATAAATCTGACCGTGACTAAAAACTGGTCTTGGCAAATATAACCCAACGTTGGAAAAAGTTTGCCCCTGACTCTTGTTTATAGTCATTGCGAAACATACAATGAGTGGAAATTGTCTTCTTTGGAATTTGAAAGGCACCCTACTATCAGAGGGACTCAACGTCATTCGTGGTATATATATACCTTGGTCCCAATATTGTTGTCTGGTAGAATCCTTGCTTCAATAATACGATCTCCAAGTTGTGTAATAACCAAACTCGTACCATTGCATGAAACTGCTGCTTGGTCCATGTTTTGAATCAACATAACCGTGACACCAATTTTCTACTTTAAAATATGATTAGGTATCCCTGAGCACTTTATTGAATTAAGAATATCGGTTGAGTACACTTGATGCTGAGCCTCCCCATTGACATAAGTTTTGCAAATCTTATCGGAACTAAGATATTCTCTTTCATCGCCTGGAAGTATCGACATCACATAATCATTAACTGTTTCAACAATGCTATTAGTGGGCACAAGAATAGCACTTTCCTCAAAGAAGGAGTCACTACCAAAGTTCTCTAAAATAGATGGATACGTGCTCTCGACAATAGCGGCAACATGATCACTCGTGGTTCTTAAAAGTATATCTTCCGGTATATCGATCAAAGTCTCACCATCCACCTCGGAACCAATGTCACCATCACCAATTATCAGTATCCACTCTGAGAATTCTTTGATATCTTGTGCTACAGAAGCGGTCAATGATTGTCCAACGGTTAACCTCATATTCTTCGTCAATCTCAATATTTTACAATGTTCCCATAATCGAGATGAGCAAATACTTGCATAAACAATATCCTCTCGACTGCCCTTTGGAACAATTTGAAGAATTTGTCTGAAATCTCCACCGAGAACTACAACCTTACCTCCAAATGGTAGGTTCTTCCTCTCGTCAGGTGCAATAAATATCAAACTCTTATGCAAAGCTTCTAAACAAAATCTACTCATCATTGGGGCCTCATCCCAAATGATTAGTTTTGCCCGATCCATGAGAGCAGATAATTCAGTCCCAGGAGTGATTGAGTGTTTTGCATGTAATTGTTGTGTTTTTTCTATTATTTTTAGTTAGTGTTTAGCGTCGTGTCTAGTAGTATCGAGTCGTTTTTCATTAGGTTTTAGGTCTTTTTCTTGTTTATTATCTTTTTGGCTTTAAGAGTACATTATGTGAGGTGTTTGCGCTATTTTTGGGGTTTTAAGCTTGAATTCTTGTTTTGTAGGTGGTTAAAAGGATTATATTCGCTCGATGGATGTCTCAGTTGTCGTAATACAAGTATAACTCCAAATCCACTTGTGCCATTTGCCTCCACATTATACCATTGGAAATCTGAGAGAATTTTCTAAAACTTTTGTGTTTACAACAATTCCAGATTTTGAGTCTGAGAATGGTAAAAAGCAGCTTTAAGTGGAGACAGTTCGTCGTCACCTCGCTTGTGGAAGGTTTTGGTGCGGAGCCTCTCGGAGGAAAAATCCAAATGACACAAATCAAAAGCATGATGATATCCAAGAGGAAAGGATACAATTCATATGAAGACATCGTTGGCTGATTCCGTATTTTTGGCAGTCGATCGACTGCTTTTTCAATCGATCGACTGCTGGACAGAGAGTGGCTGTTCGAGGATGGGCAGTCGATCGACTGCTTTGTCAGTCGATCAACTGAGACGCTGGGAGTTCGGCGATTTTGAGCARTTTTAGATYTTTTTTGCCCCTACAAACAACTATATAAAGCGCACACCTTGCACCATTAAAAAGATAACTCCCCTCCCAACCCAAGCTAGGGTTTGGGATCAAATTTCTCTCAAAGCTCTTAGATAATTTATCTTTCTTAGGTTTTAGATTTAGTTTCAAACTCTTATGTAATTTCATTTCCTAGATTAGATTTAATTTCAAGCACCTCCTTTGGTTTGTATGCCTAAGAAGAATTCAAATACTCCTTTGGATTGTTACTTTGATGCAATTTACATTCAAGCTTGTTTCATTTCTTAATTCAAGTAAGTTTCCTTTCAATTTAATGTTTTATACTTTATTTCCATGCTTTGTTCTTCATTTCCATGCTTGATCTTCATGTTATGATTTTTGCCTTAGAACCTTGAATTCATGTTAGATCTTAAGAATTGGCTATGAAATCAAGATGAGTGACACGTCTAGATCATAGATCGGGTCTTAGATCGTCTTGATTTTGATTTTTCCTATGCTTTATTTTGATTTTTATTTTCATGCATAGTTTTAGCTTAAATCCTAGATCTAGACTTCGTTTCTTGTTATTTTCCATGAAGTTTTAAACTTTCTTGTTAACTTTCATTGCTCTTGCTAGTTGTGCTTTCAATTTTAGAAAATTTACATTATTTGAGTTTTTATGCATAGTTGTACCTTGTGTTTGCATGCTTGTACTTGGTGAAACTTTGAATTTTCTTTCTTATTTCCTTCATTGCTTTATATTTTCTATTTGAGGCATACGACGAGGCATCCTACCAACTTGCACTTTCAATTTCTAGTGTAGTTTAGCTAGTTTAATTATTTTATTTTTATTTTCCTTTTATTTTCCAAACTTGAAACACATTGAAACCTTCAATCAAATCGATTTTCGATAATACCAAGCCAAGAACCCGATGATATATTCATCAACACTAAAATTATGAAAACAAAATGGCGCCGTTGCGACACGGCTTGGTTAAGGCTTTCGATTTAATTGTCGTTTCATTGTGTTTTTAGATTTCTTTGGTATTTGACGCTTTTTCTTTAAGTATGCAAGGTCCTTATAACTATGGTGGATATATTCCCGACATGGGAG
>BMAC01000514.1:267394-293497 GCA_014905375.1 Phtheirospermum japonicum | reverse complement strand
ATGAGTTATTTGGAGGTGGGAGCTACATTGTCCCAAGTGGCCCTCCCGAGCAAAAAACTCCTCCTCCGACGTATTCTCATGATTATGATGTGAACATGGCTTTATCCTCGAGGGAGCTTGAGTTGAAGATGAAAATAGCGACATTAAAGGCTCAAATCACTCAAATGTCTAGCCCGAGCCCAATTCCTCCTTGTGTGGGACCCGGTGGTACCACTCCATCTTTTGCCCCAACGCTGCCTCACGATCCTCTTGTTACTTCTCACGTGGACCCACTACCTTCGCCTACTCTTCCGGTCACGTTCCTTGAAAAGTGTGGGGTAGTTGATTTGGTTGTCTCACTGATGGAGGAAGCCATGGTTTCGAGTTCGAGTATTTTTACCCCTCTTGACCCCTTACCTTTCACTTCAAAACAATCTTGCGAAGAGTGGGTGTATATGGACTTCATCAAGGCCATGGTCGAACGAATTTGTTTGGAAAGGAGCAATGAGGAGGAGGTTGGCCCGAACGTCGATATTGGAGGATGTTGTGAGGATGAGCCCATTGTTCTTCTTGATGAGCCCGTTGTGCCTCTATTTGACCCCGTTTTGTGTGGAGATGATTCTCATTGTGTCGTTGAGGGCAACAARYACTTTTTAGAMGGGGAGGTGGGGGTTATTGATGATAAGRTTGGAGAAAAAGACGATTATCTTGAGYAGGATGAGGAGAGCAAGMRGATTATTATCCTTGCAAACTCGCACCAGGAAGAAGGGGAGAAGAGGATGGTTGAAGGGTTTAAAATCCTTAAGGATGCTATTTATTGGAAACCGGGAGTGGTCGAGAGAGTTAGCCCTTCGATTTTGATTCTTGATGATATGGTGAGAGCCGGGATGTGGAGGTTGTTGTTGGAGGGCTTGATGTTCGTACTCGCCGGGAGTGAGTGGGTGAATCCCATTCACATGGTGCCCAAGACGAGTGGCTTGATAGCTCTTAAGGATAAAGAAGGAGGGTTGTTGGCGACGAGGGCTACAATGGGTTGGAGGACATTGATCAATTTTAAGAAGTTGAAAGCGGCTACCAAGAGAGATCATTTCCCTCCCCCGTTTGTCGATCAAAGGATGAACAAGCTAGCCGACCATTATTCCTATCATTTCTTGGACGAGTCATCGGGTCACTTTAAAATCACCATTCCACCCGAGGACCTAGCCGAGACGAGCTTCATTTGCCCATTTGGAACGTGTGCTTTTTGGCGGATTTTATTTGAACTATGCAATGCGCCAAGGACGTTCCAAAGAGTGGATCCTCCCGACAAGGAGGAGATCGTTTTGATGGACCCTCCCGTTATCTTCCCACTTTTATCGAAAAGGGAGTACGTTGAGCTAATGACGTAAAACAAGCGCTTCTTGGGAGGCAACCCAAGTTCTTTCCATTTCTTTCTTTCTTTCTTTCTTTTATTGAAAAAATCCAAAAATATTCAAAAATTAAAAAAAAAAAAATTTGGTTCTTTTGAACCTTTGGTTTCGTTTTATGCACATATTTTATTATGTTTTGGTTTTGTGTGATTCTCTTTTCTAAGTTTTATTTTCCGACGTCGACCATTGGACGATTGATAAAAAGTGATAGCGTTCGTGGAGTCGGGAGATACTAGTCATGCTCGATTTTTTCTTAGATTACTTAGATACCTAGGTGGAACCCACCGAGCTCGACCTAAACTCGCTCGGTTGAGGAAGTTTCTATTCACCCTCCTTATACTTGATTTTCATTAAAATACGATAAGGGTATTGCATGGTTTAAGTGTGGAGTGGGTAGGTGGTTAGAGTCCGGGTATTACAAAGCATGTTTTGTTGTTCTTAACTCGAGCCTTGGCGAAGTGACGCATTCTTGGCAAGGTGACGCTTACTATTTGTGCATTTATATGGTTGAGTCGATTATTGTGTCTTTTGAGTCGTTATTATATTGTTGAACAACTCTACGTGCTTGGAAGTTTGAATAGTTTACTTGTCGGGTTTTTGTATGTTTATGGCCTCTTGTGTGAAGGGTTGAATTTTTGTTCTTCATCCAAAATCGGCCTATATATATATATAATCAACATTTTCTCGTGAAAAGATTGCAAAGTTCTAAAAGCTCTTTTGATTTCGCTCCCAAGTTTGGTGCAAATTATTGAGTAGCCTTGTATGATTTATCGGCTTGCATTGAGGAGGTTTGGTTTTGCTCGTACATGATTGATTTTGAAAATGACCTTGAGGCACATATATCACCCTTATTCCGACCATATCCATATATATAAGCTACTAAAAAAAATCCAAATGAGCCCCCTAGAGCCTTTATCCCGTTTCTTGTTAGTCGAGCTCATTTTTAGCTCTTGTATCTTCGTAATTTGTGAAGTGGGAGAGTTTATTGTCAGTTGACGAGAAATGTGAGGGAAATCAATTGTGGGTTTCGGGTTTGAGTTGCTTATACATAAAAAAAAAGAAAAAAAAATAATACTCCAACACAAATCACGAAAAGTGATAAAGCGTGCGTTCAAGTGAAAAGCCTAATTCAAAAAGGCTATTAGTGAAAAGAAGCAAATTCAAAAAGTTTCTAAGTTTTGTGAAATAAAATTCGGGAATGTGGGTGAATGAAAGGGTTTCGAATGATAGTTTGGTGAATTGGGAAAGGTGAAGCGATCATAAGCTTCGGGTTTTAAAAGTTAGGATTTTTGTGTGTTATTGATCACGTTTGATCGTGTGTTAGCCACTATATCCAAATGTTCCATACCTTACCAAAGAGCCAACATTACAACCCATAATAAAGACCTCTTTCGATTCTTATTTGGTCATGTACTATGAGCTATTTTGAGCGACCGAATTGTGAAATCTTGACGAGTGCATGCATTGTCCAATTTGAGCATATACACGTCCCTTATCAAACACTTGAGAGAATTGAGCGAACACCCTCAAAATCCCATTTGTGAGGAAGTCATTGATTTGGCTTGCGTTTGAGGAAGAGTAATACGAGCAATGCTTGACGATAGCGAGTTTATGTTGATATTTCCATCATATAAATAAGGATAAGCACAAGGGTTTCTCATTTCAAACAATGTTCATTGCGTGTACACTCTCTATTCTTTTCGTTGTTCGAGGATGAACAAACCGTTGTTTTGGATGTAATTGTTGTGTTTTTCCTATTATTTTTAGTTAGTGTTTAGCGTCGTGTCTAGTAGTATCGAGTCGTTCTTCATTAGGTTTTAGGTCTTTTTCTTGTTTATTACCTTTTTGGCTTTAAGAGTACGTTATGTGAGGTGTTTGCGCTATTTTTGGGGTTTTAAGCTTGAATTCTTGTTTTGTAGGTGGCTAAAAGGATTATATTCGCTCGGTGGATGTCTCGGTTGTTGTAATACAAGCATAAATCCAAAACCACTTGTGCCATTTGCCTCCACCTTATACCATTGGAAAGATGAGAGAATTTCCAAAAAATTTTGTGTTTACAACACTTCCAAATTTTGAGTTTAAGAATGGTAAGAAACAGCTTTAAGTGGAGACATTCGTCGTCACCTCGCTTGTGGCAGGTTTTGGTGCGGAGCCTCTCGTAGGCAAATTCCAAATGACACAAATCAAAAGCCAGATGATAGCCAAGAGGAAGGGCTACATTTCATATGAAGACATCGTTGGCTGATTCCGTATTTTTGGCAGTCGATCGACTGCTGGACAGAGAGTGGCTGTTCGAGGATGGGCAGTCGATCGACTGCTTTGTCAGTCGATCAACTGAGACGCTGGGAGTTCGGCGATTTTGAGCACTTTTAGATGTTTTTTGCCCCTACAAACAACTATATAAAGCGCACACCTTGCACCATTAAAAAGATAACTCCCCTCCCAACCCAAGCTAGGGTTTGGGATCAAATTTCTCTCAAAGCTCTTGGATAATTTATCTTTCTTAGGTTTTAGATTTAGTTTCAATCTCTTATGTAATTTCATTTCCTAGATTAGATTTAATTTCAAGCACCTCCTTTGGTTAGTATACCTAAGAAGAATCCAAATACTCATTTGGATTGTTACTTTGATACAATTTACATTCAAGCTTGTTTTATTTCTTAATTCAATTAAGTTTCCTTTCAATTTAATGTTTTATACTTTATTTTCATGCTTTGTTCTTCATTTCCATGCTTGTTCTTCATGCTATGCTTTTTGCCTTAGCACCTTGAATTCATGTTAGATCTTAATAATTGGCTATGGAATCTAGATTAGTGACACGTCTAGATCATAGATCGGGTCTTGGATCGTCTTGATTTTGATTTTTCCTATGCTTTATTTTGATTTTTATTTTCATGATAGTTTTAGCTTAAATCCTAGATCTAGACTTCGTTTCTTGTTATTTTCCATAAAGTTTTAAAATTTCTTGTTAACTTTCATTGCTCTTGCTAGTTGTGCTTTCAATTTTAGAAAATTTACATTATTTGAGTTTTTATGCATAGTTGTACCTTGTGCTTGCATGCTTGTACTTGGTGAAACTTTGCATTTTCCTGCTTATTTCCTTCATTGCTTTGTATTTTTTATTTGAGGCATACGACGAGGCATCCTACCAACTTGCACTTTCAATTCCTAGGATAGTTATCTATTTTATTTGCTTTATTTTCTTTTTATTTTCCGAGTTTAAAACACATTGAATTCTACAAGCGAATCGATCTCCGATAATACCAAGCCATGAACTCGTTGATACTTTCAACACCACTAAAACTATGAAAATATTGAGCACATTGAATCTTCCGTTATAGTCAGAGGTATACCGAACCTTGAATGTGCAGTTCTGCCCGAAGGAAGTAAAAGGGCCGCAACACCACTTGAAGCAACATTAAGAACAATTTCTCCTTTAGACCGCAAAGCTGCTGATAATGTTAGCCAAATAAAAGTTTTACCAACGCCACCATAGCCGTAAACAAAATAAACGCCACCCCTGACTGATGAGGTAGCACTTATTATTTCATGATAGATTCCTTTCTGTTCATCAGTTAATAATGAGCATAGCTTGCGATGCTCAACTTCCAAAAGGGATCTATCAAAATTAAGTTCTTGCTGGATCAGTCTGTTATTTCCGTCATTAATCAAAGCATCATCGGGAATGGGCATATCGGCGAAGTTTTTGAGCGATCTCCCATTACTTTGCAAAATCTTTTCCAACTCGATCAAAGTAAAATTCTTCAATAGCTCATCGGTTAACTGTAAACCTGCACAATTAATAAAATGACATTATTAAATTATATGAGAAAATTAACTATTCATCTGCTTGTTTTAATTATTTGTGCTAATAAATACTAAAAAATAATAAATACCATCTATCCCAAGATCTTTGCGTTGTCTCTGTACGATGTCGTCGGCCAGACACTGCCACGTCTTTTCCCAAACATAAATACTTCCTGACAGTAGCAATGATGCAAAAAGTTTCCTTAGGAATGTTGGTAAACCCCAAAAACTCGCCTCGATAATACCATCAATGTATTCCTTATCATCATCCAACAATCCTAGAGAGTAACAGGCATCCTTGTAAGTTGGGTACACAACGTTATTAATTGTTCGTATATCTTCGTGTGAGGTTGCGCCTTGAGAATGATGTAGCATCAGTGACAAATAGTATGCCTCTCCAACCAGGAGGAACGTAATCCAACCTACCAAATTTAGTTGCCACATTTTCTAACTATCCAACACGCGGTGTTGAATTCCAAACAAATTTTGTTGGAAATTCAGTATAGGATAATTTTCTAGCATAAGGATATATCTTATTGCACTCCATCCAAGCAAAAAACATCGAGTCACGACCGTCTTCTTCGACAACAACTCTATCGATCATGTCATCATCGTTATAGTACACCGGTTGTTCACCAAATAGGTGGAAACTTAGGCGATGTACGGATGGATTCCTGTAATGTATATCCAAAGCAAGTATACGCCAGACTCTTCAGGTGGAGATATATATCTACAGTTGTAGTAGTTTTTAATCTCATCAACCACCTCTTCCTTTCCACTTGCATCTTTTCCATGTTCCGTTATAGACAACGTCACACYATCGTGGCCCTTATTTATGTACTTGAAAAGATACTTGATGGATTTAAACTYATTGCACCACTCAACGTTAATGTGAGCTTGYTATCTGATCAATAGCAGAGGAKTGTARYAAACWACATATCTATTGTCCAGRGTGATACCATTCTTAACTACTACATTTCCCGTATCTCTTCTCTTGTACATTGGGTAACCATCATCATCAACAGTAGTTCTGTCAATGTACTTCTTAGGAAAGCCCTTAGTACACTTTCCTTTCTTCAAACACACTCTCTCTGTTTTAGAACTGCAGGGACCATGCATCATGTGTTGAGTCACCAACTCGTATAACTTCGGATGAGTATCTTTATTAGGGATCTCCGCTGAAATAATTTGATCAACCTCTTCCGCTTCAGGAAGTTTTCTACCGCGATCTAGGAAAAGAAGGATATGTGCATGCGGCAAACCTCGCTTTTGAAATTCCACCGTGTGTATAACTTCATGGAAAAACAAAGTAAAGTCAGTTAATGATAGAAAAATTATAATTTAAATATTCATTGTTTCATTACAAAACGCAAAATATAAAAATTATAAATTAGATAACAATAAAGAAAATATATTCAAAGATCATACAAAATAAATTAATAACAGATGCAATTAGAATAATGAATATCGCTAACAAAATAATAATTAATATGACCTGCTCGTGTCTTGCCAAAAATTTCCAATTATTTCATGTACTTGATTATTTGATCCAGTTTGATCTTGAATATACGACATACAATATCCGGCCTATCCTCGAATTTAAGTGACCTCAATTCCAAATATCTGATTATCTCTGGCCACTTTGGGTTGCATGTGATTGTAATAAACAGATCCGGATATCCAAATCACTTGCAAATAGCCATTGCATCTCGATAGTTTTGGATCATATACCGAGCACCCCCAGTGAAAGAAGTTGGCATCACTATTCTCTGACCAACAGAAGTGGCTTTTTTTCACCCCTCGAAGCTGCATCCTTGAGTTTGTTAAATTTATCTGTTCTTAGGAGCACTTGATTAAACCTAACAAACTTTAACCTTTCACACTCGAACATTGTGTACCCATCAACCAAGAATTGTTGAAAGAGCCTTCGAGACGATAGAAGAGTCTTTGACTCGCATGGTCGTTCTTGTATCCTAAATGCAAAAAACTCTCGCAGCGTCAATTTGTCCCTTATAGTTGACGTAGTAGTCCGAGATTTTTCACTATGTTTAATACCAAGCCTGAATCCATCTTCTCCGTAAGGAAATAACAAAGGATATTGCAGCGCAAGATAAGAAGAATGTAATTCACTTATCCTTTTCAGTGCGCCAGACCGCGCTTCAATAATGATATCCCTAGTGTCAAAAGCATCGTCAAAATCACCAGGAATAAGAGCTGCCACCTCACTTGCAGTTGGTAGATTAGTGGTTCGACCATCAGATTCTCTACCACCAATAAGTTTCAATTTAAGACCAGATTGTTCCTCTTCCGTGAAACGTTCTCTGACGCTTCGAGATGACTGCACCAATGGATTGTGCACATCAAGCATATTTTTAATATCTTGAATTATTGTAGGATCAAAGCTAGCTGAACTTCCTTCTAAACTATTTCTACATAATGTAAATAATTATATCAGCATTGACAACAAATTAAAAGTGCACAATAGAATTTTGAAAAGGAGGAAAAATAGAACTTGATATCATACCCCATTGCAGTCATCCTATTTTGAACTTCATTTTCAGTATCATATATGTACAACTGCGAAAATTTGGGTGATGAACCATTCACAGGCAATAAACTGCCCATCCTGTGATAGTCTGCACCCTTCAACTTAAAGACATAAGGTCCTTGACCTCGGTTGATGGATGTGTCTATCTTTCCTCCCATGGAAGTGAAACTGAAAATGCTATTGTATCCACGTATATTATCAATGTACTTTTTACTTCTCCGATTATTCCCAAGCATCAAATTTCTTAGCAGCACAGGGGGTTCTGTTAGCAATGGCAACTCAATCTTTCCCTCACCCCAACACCTAGTGAAGGTTGGAAACTCTGGTTTGCTCAACTTTTCTTTTCTCTCATCGTACCACATTATGGCCTTGCAGAAATTACAGCTAAAGGAAGGATCGTCGTTATCCACATAACCTTATAGGAAAAATAAATTAAGGTGCACAGCATATTAGACAATTAAATTATTTGCTTTGATTTATTTACATGTATATAGCTGGAGGATAAACCTGCTGAGTTAGTCATTTTTTCGTACATAGTTCTACGTTGTCGACGTACGAAAGATGATTTTTGTGTAGGTTGCGTTTCTGTTAAGCAATAACGAAAAAATAAGTTGTGTAATATATAATTTGAATTTGTTTTTTCACCTTGTTGTAATACTCGATGGATTAAAATATTTAATGTTAAAACCATAAACATATTAAATTAAATAATTAAGCAACAATGATGAGAATGTATTTTACCATGCATTGAAGAATCTTGTCTCGTATTTGCTGGTTGATTTACTTGAATATTCGTCGTAGAAGTATTATTTTTAGACGCTGTATTAGTAATGTAAAATATATATAATAATGATAATAAGACTACATTGTAAATAGATATCTCAGAATGATCTGTAAATAAAATATGATATGTTGGATTCGGACTAAGAAATTTTCATTGACCTGCACGATAATTTTGTAAACTAATTCTTCTAGCATTCCTTGCATTAGCGGCAGAAACTGCATTTTATAATTTTATCGATATAACAAACAAACACAATTATCAAATAAATACAGTACTCATATGAATATAATTTTTATTTACATACTAATGGCGTCGATTAGTAAATATGCGTCCGTGCGGAAAACAAAAATGGTGAATCCTATTAATTCATAAACAATGTATAGATTGTTATTTGCATACCATTAGTTATATCGGACAGCGGTAATTGTGATTGGTACTGAATATTCCCTGTAAATAAAAGATAGATTTAATAAATAATAAAATATATAATAATGATAATAAGACAACATTGTTAGTAAATATCTTAATTTTTAATGGAAACATAATTTGATTTGTTAGTTAGGAAATAAGATATTTGCATTGACCTGCACGACCATTTTGAAAATTATTTACTCCAGCATTCCTTGTATTAGCGGCAGAAACTGCATATTATAAGGTTATCGATAAAACAATAAACACACTTCGCAAATAAATACAGTACTTATATGAATATATTTTTATTATTACAAGATAATAATCATGATTAGTTAATCTTTTTCGGTGCGAAAAACAAAATTGGGGAATCGTATTAATCCTTAAACAATATATACATAGTTAATTCCTTACCATTGCTTATATCGAACAACGGTAATTGTGACTGCGACTGAATACTCCCTACAACATAAAAGATAGATTTAACTAATGAAATTTAAATTCACACAACTTATCATAAGGTGATAAGAAGAAAATTAAAATCTAAGATGAACTTATAACGAAGACTGAATAATATTCAAAAACATAGAAGAAATGTGTTTTCTACAGGCAGACTTCTTATTGTATTGAGACGCATCTATCAACATTGGTAAATTAATTTTTCAATATCCAAATGTTTAATCATAGATTATTCCTTTATTCACAAAATAAAGCCAAGTCTAAATCTAGGTAAAACAACATTATTTCTTTAAAACATCAACTGGTAAATAATTCCATATTCTGACTACGTACAAAAAAAAAACACATAAATACTATTCTTATTGAATTATTCAAAAATAACATTCTTATTATTAGAACATGCTGTAAACTTTAATTTTCGTAAATTTTAATTATAAGAACATACTAATAAAATGAAAGATAATTAATTACAATAAATACACACAAATAAAATCAATAATCACAGAGATAAAAGTGAAGAATATCTACCTTGTGATTTTTCATTTCTTTTGTTGTCCATTATCGTCTTTCGGATCTTCCTTGCACTTGAACTTGGACTTTTTTGATTAGAAATTTCAGAATTTATACCTTTCATAATATTGAGCAAAACATTATAATAATCAAATATACACGATTGTATATATTTTGTCACCTGATATAAGTAATTATATAAGATATATCAAAAAATTATTATTCGTTACATGTCTACACGACTGATGATCATTAAATAAATTAAAATTCGTTAAACAATAGAAACACTTTACATGGCAATATATAAAGACAGTTTGTTGAATTTAAGCGATAAAAAAATATAATGTACCGAATGTTTGTGAAGTTGCCTGCGAGAGGTTCTCATTTGCATCTATCAAAAACAGATATATTTAACAAAATCTCAGTATAATAATTATATATAAATATAATTTTAATAGGAAAATTACCATCCAATCGCTTCCTCCGTAGTAAGGCCTTTTGAAAAATTCGACTGTTATTTGGATATTCACCTGTCATATTACACATTGAATGAGGAAGTTAAAAAATCGGGGAGATGCAAAATTGACAATTGAATATGAGATATTCACAGATTAGGGAGAAGTGATACCTATGATAATATTTATCTGATTATTATAAACTTCTGAGGGAGTAAAAAGCTTTTAAATGTATCAGTGATGCCTGGAAAATGTTATATGGTGTACTGTAAGTCATATACAATGTTGACTTTGATAGTGGTCTTTATAAGATATTATAGTATATATTTGTTAAATATATCGCTGATCACATATCACTCCATGGGGATTGCAGAAGATCTGTGAGATTTGTCATAATTTGTTATTCCTTATTTACAGTTATTTAAAGTAATACGATATGGAGTGTATATATGGCTTGTATAAAGCATAATATTGATTTAGATTATACAAAATCTCTTTAGACCAAATCATAAATTATACTATACATTATTGCTTTAGATAATACAATTGTATTATTGATGTAGATATTACAATATCTCATTAATCATGCTGATAAGGAAGAAAACAAATCCTGCCAATTTAGTGTAATCTATATATTGAAACTATTAATACTGATGTTGATTTGTATACTAAGAAAATAAAAAGAGTATAATCTGATGATCACAGAAATGGTAAACATCTTCTTTTTCTTGATACATTCTTTGGTATCTTTGGTCATTGTAAATTTTGTTGATTATAAAATATTTATTTATTATTTTATTAAGAAGATATACGAAAGTAATTATTAATAAGCAGAAAATGCACATAATAAAAATTACTTCATACTTGCCGTATGAAGAAAGGATGCATTGATTGTGGATTTTATCAGAGGAGAATAATTTATCCAATAACCTTATATCACTACAGTTTTTGATACATATATATAACAAACGTTTGTTTATATAATAGACAAATAATACTCGATATTTGTAAGCAGCATATTTAATAAATATAAAATAGTCCATTGAGTAGTGATCGACGAATTCTCGACGCTCTAGTTTGAGAATCCGTCTCCGCAAGAGTACGGAGCCGGTTGTAGGGCGGCGAGTTCTTCCCGAGTCGTGTCTCTCGAGGACGGATGTTATCGGCTATCGGTTTCTTAATTGTTCTTATCGTCGGTTTATACGAAACTAATTTAAACTAAGAAAGCAGTAGTCATTGTTCGGTTTTGAGTTTTACGACTAAGATTTATATTGAAATACAAGATTTAAAAACATTGAAAATGGAGGGAAAATTAAAGTCAAGCTTATTTGAAAAAGTCAACAAAATCAACTTAGCAATAATTAAAGGTTTAAAAAGGAAGATCTTATAAAACTTCTACAAACTTAGAAATTGATCTAACAACTAAACAACTTAAAAGCATAAGTTCAAAAGCTAGAAAGCTATAAAATGAAAATGAAAGTTTTGATAATCAAAATAGAAACTAAACTAAGATCCAATCATCAACACAAGATTAAAGGAAATAGCATGAACATAAAACTATATTAATAGAAAGAGTTTACCAAACTTATGATCTCACAAAGCTTGAAGAGGAAAGCTTGAAAGCTTGAAGGGTTCTTCACAAAAGAAATCTTAACCAGAACTTAAACAACTAACTAATATGGATCTAACACTTAACTAATCTATTACTAATTACTAGAATTTATGAGAATTTAAATTGAGCAAATATATCAAAGGGATCTGTTTTCTGGTTTGAAGGAGCTCTCTTGGGGAAGAAAGGACCCTCGCAAGTTGCCTTATTTGAAAAGACGTCTGGTTACTTATTCAATCTCAAAATCTACTTTTCAGTCGATCGACTGCAAAAGGAGTCGATCGACTGGCAGTCGATCGATCATGTCAGCAGTCGATCGACTGCGATGTCAAAACGGCCTGAAGCCCTGGAATCCATTCGATCTTGAGAGGACCCAGTCGATCGACAGCAGTCGATCGGCCAAGTAGGCAGTCGATCGACTGCGTCGTCCAAAATGCCAAAAGTCCCTGGAATCCAATCGATTTTGGGGGTTCAGTCGATCGACTGAACATCCAGTCGGTCGACTGAATTCCTACGCTCGGCTCGATTTTTCATTCTTTTCACGTCCGTTGCGCTTCCTTGCTTGTCCGTCCACTCCCGAGTCGAGTATCAATGATCCCAAACGAGCGCGGGCCCCGCTTGGACGTCCTACAGCCAAGAGAAAAACGAAAAAAGTGAAAAACTACGAAAACTATTAATAAAACTTACAAAAACTAAGAAAACCTAGAAATAACGAAAAACGGCCAACTCGACTCCTAAAACACCTAAAAGCGCGAAACACACGCAACGTGATACAAAAACGATAGCAAAAATATGTACAAAAAGATGCAAATCAAATAGTAAGTTGAAATAAGCATGATATTGTAGTATTACTAAACCACACACTTAATAAAAGCATGTTAGCAAGTTAATATGAAAGCTGGATTAGGAATAATGATTAGTAATCCAAAAACTGCAGTTTTTAAAACTGAGATGTTCAATAATGAAGTCTCACAAATACACATTGACGTGTATTTGTCATAGTTACATTGACGTCTAAAACTTCTTAAATTGTCGTGACATTGAAAACCAAGCCAGGCACGTACAGTAGTCTGAACTGGATAACACTGTCAACCTGTAAACCAAGATGATGGAGAATTTGTATGCATCCAGACTGCATATAACAGCCATCACTGTCCTCCTTAACCTGCAAGCTCCACTTGAATATTCCATGCTTAATAATGACATTACTATTAGAGCCACGGTCGGATGAAATCACATAATCCCGCCAAAAAGATTTAGGAAACACCTACATATATAATAGGATCAGTGCGTTGGATTAAAAAATATAACTCGAAATACAACATTTACGATTCAAAAACTCACAATGCGGTCATGTTCTAAATGAGTTTTGTTTATTGTGACTCGGAAAGTAGGTCGAGCATGGACAGGTATTTTGGTAACCTCTGCAGCTAATTCCATACTCTCAACACATCTTGCATCCATTATTGTTACATCAAAGATCATAGATTCAGTATTTGTGTAAAGCAACATCATACCATTTTTCAAGTTGTTATCGGATACAAATCTACGCCAACCATTACCGAAATGTATCTGCCAAGAAGTATTAAAAAGTTACCCAAGTTATTGGCATAAAGTTGTTAAATTTCATAAAGTAGATTATTAATTAAAATATATTTAATATAATAAAATTACAGTTCCAAAAATAATACATCTCCATCGTGACGTTCAAGTTGTATCATCCAGCAGCTACCGCAAATATTCTGTATTTTAAAACACGGCAGATCATACATATCCTTAAAATATGAAGATTCTGCATCCGAAATTTTGTTCTGAAAAGATAATATATAGTTGGTTAGAGAATTCCTTGCAATTCTCCAACTACGAAATAGGCAGGAAAGATCGAAAAATTAAAAATCTAGATTTGATATATTCTGAGATTATACAGAGAACATCAACCATTTTTAAAAAAATTACATCCCAAAAAAAAAAATTTGCAACAGAAAATCAGTAGATCTGGTAACATTAAGCTCATATGAATAAGTAGAATACTGTTGAAATGAGTATAGATACTAACCGAAGCCATACAATCCGCTCCCATGAAAATCCTTGCAAAAGTAGGAACCAACCTGGAAGACATTATTTTGGCCTCGGAACTTTCAGGAAAAAAAACCAAAATATATTTCTCCGTGTTTTCTTGGGAGATGAAGACCGTATATTATGTATGAAAAATAAAGTAGGCGGCAATAACTATGCGTGTGCCCTAATTTAGGCTTAACGATGGTAATATGTATTTATAAATCTAATATGATATGCGGAAAAAAATTAATATGCACAAACTTGTTAAAAATATATTCTGCAAACTTGATACGTGTGCCCTATCAGAATACTTTTGATATAAAAATCACATAATGTGGTACCGATGTTCACGCTTCATGATGATAATTATCCTTGAATTAGGAATTACTAAATATCATCATAATTGTCTGAGTGATTATTATGAAATACTATAATTAAACTTAGGTAATATACATCAACATACTTAAACAAAACCTGATTTTTCGGAGTTAACATACTTATTGCCTAATTATTAATTCCTTTAGATGTGTTGGGAGTCATAAAATATTTCGGTAAAATTAACAATATCACGCTGCCTAGACAATGTAAACATTTTATAAAAATCGAAATAACAAATCATACATTAGGTACCTGGTGATTTACCTTTTTTTGCAACAAACAACCTTTTTTTGCAACAAACAATATTTCACCTAATATTTCATAAATATAGGTTGCAATGCATAACAACAAAGTATAGAAAGGCAAAATATATGATATAGCAATAATGAAAAATTCATTCTAATTTAAATCATTCATCCATAATAATTGTCTATTGTTCAACCCCCGAAATCGCAATCAGGAAAATTAGAAATAATTATTGCCAATACTAAGGCAAAATGAAAATACGAAATTGTTTATTCAAACACCAAAAGCTTGACTTCAATTATTCTTTCTCAATCTTCACTTTCCACTTTTTCGCAGTGGTAGATTGATGTGACTTGTACTCAGCATTATCAACATCAATAATATCGACATCAACACGGTTACGTTTCGGAGTTGAAATTCCAGATGACGCCGCACTATCTCCATTTGAACCAAAAGTCTTTTGTATATCAGTAAAATCATTGAAATATAAATAAACAGTACAAAAAAATTTATGTTATACGGTCTAAAATATATATAAATATAAACATTATATTAAGGATCATAATTGAAAAAAAAATATGAAGATGTTAATATACTAACATTGTCGAATTCCGGACTGAGGTTTCAAGCACTTGGAGTGGAGATGGTATTATCGTCGGACGGCAGCCCCTACACAATATGTATATTTGCAATTTTATATTAGTAAGTCGTGAAAAGAAAAGTTTATATCCAATTATAGAATAGTGCGATCTCCCAATATTTTCAAATATTTTGCACATAACAATGTTCGGTAACATCAAAATATATAATTAAATATAATTAACTAAGAATATTAAATTAAAAATATTGACCTTGCTAGAGATCTCTTTGTTAACAGATTTATTGATAACTTCAAGATCTTCAGTCATTTTGGCTACACCGTAGATGCTTGTACGTTGAGTGAGCGTGTACTTCTGAATTTCCACTTTGAACAATAATTTCCTGCCTATGAATTGATCAAGCTCATCCGGGAAAGAATCATAATCATCATCCTAATTGAAAATATAACATAGAATTAGAATTTATATAATAGCAATATATGGAAATCGAAATTATGAACAATTATATTTCATATAGATGGAAATCGTAGTCATGATATAAATTATGACAATATATTATTTCCATTTCAAGAACCTTCCTCAACTCTGATGCACTTTTTTTCAAAAAATGTTCAATCTGCTCATCAAATAGCACAAAGGAAGCTAATCCAGAGTCATCTTGAATTCGCACTGTCAATTTAAATATGAAAATCCAAATTATCATAATTATAGAGAAATGTTGATAGGTTTTTTGACTGTATAAATCAAAAGTGCAGAATACTATAAATGTTATTGATATAACATACTTTGCTTCAGTGGGTTTTGGAACAGCATGACATTTTCTACACTTGGAACCAATGGCATCATCAATCTTTGTAGAATGTATGGCGCAGGCATTATAAAACCAATTATAAGCCGTTTGAATGTTCATTATAGTACCATACACAACAAAGAAGCCTTCCTACTAATTACAAACATATTAACATGATAAGTAACAAAAAAATTACAATAACAATAAATAATACAATATATTTATATGTAGTATGCCGAATGATATTACCTCCGCTATGTCATCCAAATCGACAATGTTTTTGAATTCCAAAGAAGAACTGAAATCCTCTGTAATCACTGAACCATGACTTGTATCGGTGTTGGAAAAACTCCGAGAGAGGATAGATCACGACCACGACCATTTTCAGTGATCCTTTAATTTGTTTATTAAATGTGATTATCCATGATAAAAAAATTGATTCGAAATTATAAACGTAGATCTAAAAATAAAAGTAATAATTATTGCAATGTCACATTAATAAGCCTTAACAAACTTACTTAGACTTAAAAGTCAATACTTCGGGAATATCCTCGTTAATAATAAGCCGACTTGGATACATCGAATTTTGTATGCCCTTCACCCCTAATGCTCATATGGATATTCTTTATAATCGTTTTTGTATAAGATTTTATATAATGCGAAACTTACAATAATACAAAGTATTGATAAAAAAAATATACAACGACAACTGGACTATTGGGAATATTTAGATTAACCTTTGTATCTCTTAATCATTGCAAATTGGATAATAATGACAACCGTATTCTAAGAATTGATTTTCCAATAGTTTGCCATCTGCTCCGCAAACTTATTCCAAAAAGTGCATAAGATTGTTTCACCCCTATGAAATTTCATGGTCAAAATGATGAAATTATTTTAATTGTCATCCGATTCAAATTGAAAAAATCATATAATGAGAGTGACTTACAGGGTATCCTGTAATCTGGTTGTTGTTCTGCTCCCTCCTGTTTTCTCAACTGGTTTTATATGATCACATGTTATTACTTCCGCAATTACATCTATCAAAAAAGTTAGAATATATTGGAAATATCGTTCACGAAGACATAAAAAGTTATTGCAACATCTATAATCCCAAATGGCAACATATATTATCTTACCAACCAAGCATCTTTCGCTAATTTCACCCGAATGTATATCACTAATCTCAACAAACTTAAAACCATACATTGGTATGGATAGAGGTTTATTTAAACCATGCAAGCCGGTATGGTTATGAAAAGCAATCTTGTATGGATGTGCAGTCGCCTGGTAATCATCGTCATTCTGTTTAATGATGAAATTGCTAACACGATAGAAATTTCCTTCGTTTAGCTTGTGTTGGTAATGAGAAAATAAATAATTCCTAACACTCGCTTGAGTTTTTCCATCCTATAAAAAAATTTATTAGTCAATAACTTTAGTTCAAGGCAATAAGATTATAACACATAAATTATAGATGTAAGAAAAAAAATCGAAACCTTCTCACCAACCAAAGTCAACTCCAAACTAAATGGTTTTTCCTGATTATCTTTGTAGTAAGTAAACCACAAACGAACACATCGAACATTAATCTTCCAAGTTTCCTTGGACGGATTAATATCATCAATAAAGTCGCAAATCGAGACATTATGTTTTAAGGATGAACAGAAAATATAATGTAATGTAATCTCAATTGAGATTTTGTGGTGAAAAATGATGCGGTGGAACTATATATTTATACTAAAGATTACTTGATGAAGTGTTAGTGAAGCCACTGCTTATCTAATTAAAGTAATTATAAATATTTTTAGGTAAAACTAATTTAAGAAATGATATTCCGTAGTTCATGGGAAAAATGTTCTAAAAATATACTAAGTCATAATCTCGGTTAAATATTAAACTTCCGATATCACAGCTTCTTATGAACAATGATATATTTTCTTCAAAATATATCAAATTGTTATTTATACTGCTATTACAGAAATGATATTCCGTAATTCATGGCAAAAATGTTCTAAAAATATACTTAGTCGTAATCTTCGTAAATATTAAATATGGGACTATTTGTACAGTATTTGTTATTGTAAAATCACAAATAAAAAATCAATATAACTCGCTATGTTAGTCCCATCCTCTGTTTTTTGTATAGTATTTGTTATTTGTAAATTGACTTCCTCATAATATAACTCGCTAATATTATATTTGTAGATCAATTGATGTTTAGATAATTATCAATCAAATATGTAATTAGATATTTAATTTAAATGAAAAGATCAATTTATTTAATGATGTTTATCAAATATATATTTATTTTAGAATATAGTTCAAGATATACGCAGGTTAAATATACAAAATCATTACCATATATAGAGATATATTTATAAATTACATACGTAGCTCGATATTTAAGGAGCTAATTGTATTTTGAAATTTCACTGATATTTTTCCTTTTACGGTCTTAAACTGCTAAAATAGATTGTAAATGAAATGAATGTTGGGCCGATCTATATTTTCGTATAATATAAACTGATATTATATCTCAGTATCTAAATATATATATATATATTAACATTCTTATCATGAGAAAATCAAATTGGATTATAGTAATAAATATAGTGATTCGCAGGTTTGCTGATTTAAATAATAGATTTTTTGACTAAATTCATTTCAGTGGTATTTTGAATAAAATAAATCAAAGATCAGCTTTGATAAATAGAGTCAACGATATTCCAATATAATTATATTAATATTTGAAATAATATCTTTAGAAAATAGCAAATAGAATAAAATCTAGCTTATCTACACAATGACTGCTTTCTAAACATATTGGTGAGCTATTCATAAATTATATTATAGAAATCATTGTTTGGATAGTAAAACATAATAAAACTACGAATTTATGTAAAATATCTATTCTGTTAGGGAAATCAATTGAGAGTCAGTGTGTTTATATTCTTTGGTGATTCCCTCATGGGTTTTATTTTTAGTCTATATTTGGACATTTTTATATTTTTGAATGACATATGATCATTTCATAAATTTTTAACCCAACATTAAGACTTGTAGTCGATAAATAAAGATACTTTATCAAAAACCTATAAATTCGCATTGTATATCAGATACTACAATATTTAGAAAATTATGGATACTATAATTTTTATTATAATAGGATTTGTAATATTTGAATTTACTACAAACATTTATTAATGAAGAACGGTTAATCCACATACTTATTAAGAAACAAAATATTCATTAAATAACCAAGAGCTTATAAAAAATTGAAGATATATGCCCATTCATTTAAAATTAAGGAAATATATTATTGGACAAATAAATTCCGGATTAATAGTAGTTTTAATTAAATTATACAAATAATGATTTCTTGCATACAAAATTTGAAGACATTCTTATATTTATTGTATGAAGAGTTTGTCCGAAATTTAATATATACACTAAATACAATATAAAGAATAATTCAATCGATCAAAGTTAAATATATAATATAAATATGAGTTTCATATAATATATGGAATCAAAACATAAATGCAATAGATAATATTAATTTACAAATTTATTTGAAAGATACATTGAAATATATCTCGGGCTTTTCATTCGGTGAGATATAAAATGCAAATACACAGCGTCCACCAACTTCCAACAACGTGTCGTCAATGAACTTATCAAAGCCGGCCTGAAAGGATGGTATATCTCCGTCCTCATTCAGTTCGACCATCCACTCTGTGTTCTTTAAAAAAATAGTGACATGGTTGTTCTGCCCTATGTCTACATCCTTCAAATGTTGATTGTAGAAGTCAACCGGAATAAGCTGCATAATATAAGAAAGATAACAAAAGATTTTATATAATATTAAAAAAGCAGTTGTATAATTTAGTCATAGGAATTATATTTTTAAAACATCGAAAAATTGAGCTCACCAAATATGCATTAGTTATATGAATGGGTAGAACCTCAACCTCAAATTTTGGAAGGCCATCGGTATTTACTTTGTAATTACGATAATTATAGTACGATTCTTTCTTAATCCAGTCCGCGGTGAAAACGGTCAAGTCAAAAACCAAATTGCCTCTGTACCTTAAGATAAGATTATGATCAGCGACAATACTGTTCCATCGAATGACTCTATCAAAACCATCTTTCAGATACATCAGACCATCTATGGTTGTCATCTTCACAGACCAGGTGTACCCATGCCAATTACGTATTTGGAAAAACATAGGCAAAGAGTCTCAAAAATATGATGAGTAAATATTTGGAACATACTGCACAAAAAGAATCAGAAGTTAAATTGCAATGCAAACATTATTATACGAAATGTATTAAAAATATAGATATATAAGTTACTAAGTTATAACTAACCAATGGTTTGTTGGATGTAATCTTCCCACTAAATTTCACGTTGGTTGCGAATGAGAACCTCTGAAATGGTAAGTTATAAAAAAACTTTAATAACTATATTATTATACCATAATTGGTTAAATTACACTATATATAAAGACATAGAATAACTTAAAATTATATATACTTATATATATGAGATATTTAAATTTATGATTTTTTTTCATCAAACTTTCATAGATTAGCCGTTGAATAAATTAAATACATATACCATATTTATTTTCTTCGTACAGCGCAAGTGTGCCATCAGGGTGCTGATTTTGAAGTAGCATATTCGAATCCATTATCTACACAACCAAAAAAAAAATTATATATAAAAATCGGTATATTTGTACAATATGTTTATAATATGCATTGCTTTTGAAAGGTATTCAACCCTTTGGTCTAGAAAATATTTCCTGATGTTGATAAGAAAGTGTATAAAATAGATGTGTAGCAACTACATATATATATATATATATATATATATATATATATATATATATATATATATATATATATTATATATATATAGGGTTGTCTCGCAAATATGAGGCTTAATTTAAGAAACAATATATTTTATTATGTATAAAGATACGCCTCTACTAAGTTAATGATAAATATAATTAATTTATTTAAACATCAAGCAAGCGTATTGTTTGAGTATAGAAAATTGTATATAATTGAAATCGAAATACATGATTTCTATAATTAAGGTATTTATGTTATGTAAATATTTTGTAGACGATGCGGTTGTATTTGGTAATAACGTATAATAAAAAAACTAAATTAAGATTCCAAGAATGATTCTATGTAGCAATTTATATATGTATACAAATCAGCCTAATAGAGATTGTTTATTTTCTATGAGATTCTATCAAAACTATAAGGTTTGTATATTCTCGAGAATATTGATTTAACGAATGAAACCACCCGCGGGATTCTCGTAATTACTTTATATCTTCACCAACATTAGACCGATCTAATTGATCATTTATATTACAGAAAGTGAGTATAATAAATAACATGTTCGGTTAATGATTAGTCTAAAATTTAAAATAACATATTACCAATCACCACTCACGTTATATTATTCCGAAAAATTGTTGAGTAGTATTCGAAATACTTAGTCAATACGATTAGTTTATATCAATCGAAGGAAATATTTAATTAATATTAAACACGCCTCGATAAAAGAGAAAAGATTGAGGCATTGAAATAGCACAGTCCAGAGTGGAATGGATTCCAGAAAATATTCAAAAATTTACAATCTTATAACAAAACAGGTTATAATTGTTTCTTCGACGAAATAAAAAACTTAATAAAAACTGAATTTACAAACTTAATCAATAATAATAAGATTGAATACTAATCCGGGAACATCTGAAAGCGTAAACTTGATCTTGGCATCCAATGGCAACATCAAATGGTTAACAAACGCTAAGCAACCATTCTGCATAAAATGTCGATCATCGGAATGACTTACGATATCAACATTCCACCGTCTATCACCATGTCGTACTGTTGCTTTCCTAAAGTTGTCACGTCCATATTCGGCGACAATGACCTTTCTCCACAAATATTTTGGAATAGCCTATCAAACGGCGAAATAAACAAAATTTGTCAATAAATTATAAATAAATATTTTAATAAAAAAGGAAATTGCTTTAAAAGATAAGGCTTACAATTCGACCACGTTCGAGATGTGTTTTGGTTATTTTGACCTCAAATTCAGGGTCATTCAGATCACTATGTGGATGAAAACCACAGTGTGGTGCAGCCTCAACACCGTTAGCATCAAAAACGATGACATCGAAAATATGGTCTTCGTTATTCATAAAAACAACTGACCAATCATCGGCATGAAATTACAATCTTCAAAACAACTTCACCCACGTCCGAACCGACCCTAAAAGAAACAGTGACATCGCGTGATTATTTAAATAAATAAGCCAATTTGACGGATTAACTAAATAAACACTAAGCCTAACTCAAAGGACATCAGAAACAAAATATGATTAACTGCTATCTTATTTATGTACTATAAAAAAACCTTATCTCCATGAGTTTCAACTGTGACATCCCACGTAACACCTCCACCATCTCGAAAAGTGAATTCAAGATCTTGATGTTCAGCAAAGAATGGTACAATTCTTCTGGGTAATTGCTGAAAATTTAGACAGAAATAAACATAAGACATATTCAGTTATCATCGCAAAGCATTAGGAAAAGATAATATTGTAATGTATAAAGATAAGTACTTGATCATTTCACATTCAGATTATTTAGAGACGTCCTAATATAACCTTCGATAAATTCTATATCTAATCATCTGAATTGGTCGTATTAAATCAGAATATTAAAATGACAAACAGTAAAGCCTCATAGAGAACAATTTATCGACTGCATACGGAAATATGAACATGCGAGCAATGTTTATACACAAATTACAGAATTATGAATTATATACAAATGAATTATACACAACATATTACTGAATTATGAATTATACACAAATGAATACACAAATCACCAATTTTAATTTTTTTTATAAGTTCAAAACAAAAATAATTTTTATCACCAAAACAACTTCCATAATATTGAATTTTCTTGGGCATGATAACTAATAAAAATTTGAAACAACAAACTGAACCAACACTCTTCCAGTTACAGTTTAGATATATTTTTAGGGCTTCTAATATTGAAAATTTTCTTGAATTGAAATTTGGGTTGGCCAATCTTTTGAGGTTATTATACGTAGATGACGACAGAGATCTAAGAAGGATGAGAATCATACCATGTAATAACAACCGACTGATGAGATCATTTCAGGCTCATCTTCTCTTTTGGTTAAGTTTATTGCTTGATCTGGGTTTTTTTTATCTACTGATGTTCGATGTTTTTATTCAACTTCTGAACACTAATGGAGTGTTGGTTATTGTGTAGCGTGTTTCAGTGTGTAGGCGGTATCGTGTTCAAGTGTTTAGGGCTAGATATGATTGAGATTGAAAGAGGAAAACAATTATTTCTAGACAATCATGAATGTATGCAATAAAGTAGCGATTTTGATATACAAAGACAACATTTTTTAATATTATAATAATAATAATAATAACTTAATTATTATAATATTTCGATTGTGGTGCCCATCAGATTTGTTAACAAATCGATGAATAAAAGTTACTTAATCATAATAACATAATATAACCAAATTAAATATATACATATATAAAAATCATTTGGCATACAGTAAATATTCACTTTTACTATAAGTGACGTAATACTGATAATGAAAGGTGAAAATAATTGATTAATAATCGAAATCAAGAAAGGTAAGTTATATTCAATATTCAATTCCCCAAAGTTTCCATAATTTTCATATAATTTGTATAGAATATATTTATAATTTCTATCAAAATTGCATTCATATGGTTATTTTACCAATTTGATGTGAGATGTTAATGGAAAAATAAAGTCGTTGACTAATAAGCGTAAGCCAGAAAGGTTTAATTATAATCAGTATATAATTCCCAAAAACTCTTATAACTTTATATGTTTGGTAAAATAATATTTTTATATATAGATCTGATATTGCACTTATATGGATATGTACATAAATAATTCAAATGCTTGATCTCATCCATATATATTGATTTAAAATTTGATATAATCAATATAAATAAAGTATTGATTAGTTGGAATTCGGAAATAACTGGATATTATAAGTTACATCTAATAACCTTGCCGAAAATAACAGTTCAATTTTTTAAACAAATGCTGCTAGAAAACGAAATATAATTAAAAAAAAATGCATATTATTTGGGTTAGGATTCTGATATTGAAAATATATCTCAAAAACAAAATTAATAACATAAAATAAATAATCTGCTAATCCTTTTAGGGATGGTATTGAACCGATTAAAATATAAAGAAACCAAATGTTTAAATAGAATAGAATTGGTACTTCTATACGAAATTATAAATAATAATCTTAATACAAAAGGGTGACTTTGAAATAAATAAATGTCGAATTAGATGGTGGATAAATAAGCTCAAATTTGCAACGGTTGCCTTCGGATAAATTAGCACGTCGTATAAATTCATCAACTCCACCAGTCATGACAATTGAAGAATCATTCCTAACCACTTCAACGTTGAAATCACTAAAACTATAATTAAGAGTTGCTTGTTTTAAATTCGCCATATCGGTACCGTGAATATTCTTCATCCAAAAACTCATTGGAATGGGCTGGAAAAAAAACATACAATTTTATTATATGAGAACTAACAAATGTTATAAGTGACATTAAATATTTTATTATTAACACAACAATAAAACTCACCAAGAAAGAAGACTCAGTGTGAGTTTTTTTAATTGATTTGCGAAAAAAAGGAAAAGATGGATCTTCATAATCTGAATTAATGTCATCATATCGCGCCACATTGATAAATTTCTTCTCAAAACCAGAGGATGCGAAAATATTAACATCCACTATCAAGCCACCACGATAAGTAATGATAAATTGGTCGCCTAGTTCAACATTGTTATGGATGCAAAAAGTTTCCAAACTGTATGTAAAACAAACCCCATCGTCGCAATTATTCATCTCTACAGGCCAAGAATGTCAACGCCAATTACGAAAATCAACATAAACGGGTAGTGCATCCTCAAAATATGCTGAAAACATCTTAGGAACTAACTGCAATAATTATGACATAAATATAGATATTATCAAACTTAGGGAATATTATCATATATAATAAGATTATCAGAGCACGTGTAATACTGAGTGTGTGTGTGTATATATATATATATATATATAGGGTTGGGTTCAAATGGAACCATGTCAATATATGCGAACCTAGGGACCAATCCTGACCATTAGATTGGATAATCTCGATGGTTGAGAACATGACACGTCAGCAGGGTAATTATGGAAAATATTGAATGACTTTAATTAAAAGGGTATTTTGGACAAATATCAGCATTTCGAAAGAGCACTGCATTACTCTCTAGAAAGCACACGGGTAAAAAAAGCACTGCGACTGTGTACAAAAAAAGCATCACAAATTTCGTTTTTAAATAAATGTAATTAAATTTAAAAACCTGAATATTAAAAGCATCGCATGTGATTAATTTTAGCACTATATTATTGTGTAAAGAACACTGTTAAAATACGAGTAAGAATTTTGGATTTTTATTATATTTTAGTTCTTTTATGCTTTTTTTAATATTATTACAGCGCTTTTTTACTACACTATCACTGCTTTTTTCGATTGGCGAGGATTCTATGGTTTAAACCGTCCGAAATCCGGTGTTTTTTATATAGTTACAGTGCTTTTGACCTGCACGACCACTGCTTTTTATTTTTCAATCCAAACCAACATCAATTTTCACAAGCATTCTGCGTACGGCCGCAAGGTAAATCTCAATTCTGGTTTTCTAAAATTTTACTCAAAGAAACCGATTTCTAATGAAGATCAACGGCCAGTGCAAAAGCCATAAACCCCCATTGTTCCATCCAAATCCATCAACCACGGCCGCGCCGCCCTGCAAGCCCGAACTGCCACCAACGCCACCTTTTTCCTAATCCAGTGCCAACGCAAATCCATGGCAGCCCAAATCAGAACCCATCACCAAACCAACCGAAACAAACCCAAACCCA
>BMAC01000514.1:207043-267220 GCA_014905375.1 Phtheirospermum japonicum | reverse complement strand
GGCTGGTTTGGTGGAGAAGAAGGGTTTGGGTGAGAAGTAATAGGCCAAACACGGGCTGGAATTTTGGAATTAAATTGATTGATTGGGATTTATGTAAAATGACCTAAAAGCCCTTTTCCTTCCATATATATAATTTAATAAATTTAAAAAATAGAAAAAATCTGATCCGTATAAATTATTAGATCTACGGCCTGGATTGGTTTCCTAGGTTCGCATATATTGACGTGGGTCTATTTGAACCTAAATCCTATATATAATATATATATATATATATATATATTATATATATATATATATATAGGGGTGTGTTCAAATGGAACCATGTCATTATATGTGAACCTGGGAACTAGTGCTTTTATTATATACCCACGCAGTGCTTTTATTATACAATCATAGTGCTTTATTATATTTTCAGTTATATACACCAGTAGTGCTTTTATTATACAATCCTAATGTTTTTAATTAAATAAGGAAATACACAAAAAATTTGATTCATCCATTTAATTAGATCTAAGGCCCATAATTGACCCTAGGTTCACATATAGGGACATGGTATATATATATATATATATATATATATATATATATATATATATATATATATATACTTGAACAAAAATTAAACTAACCAAATGTGCTGGTGCGGAGTATTTCACGATAAATGGTTTATTCCATGGAACAGAAAATTTCTGAATGATTATGTTTGAAAAATTTTAAAAATGACTTAAGATATCAACAAATAAGAAATTTTTCATACAAGCATCAAGAATTTTCAAACATACCAAATATGTTCGTCGGAATACTCAATACAAATCCTCGTATTGATCGCATCACTGGGTTGCTTAACCATGGAGAATAAATCGAAAGTTATAATTCTGAGATTATTACAATTATGGGATAATTGTATAATTATAATGATGAAGTGTTTATGGTTTACTATTTATAATAATTAAAAATAAGTTGCAAATCCATAATTTAGTATATTTGTAGAATATAAAATTACCGTGTTTCAACATACAGAAATTAATTCTTATCAAAATTGATATGTAATCATTATATGATTTCAATATATTCTCTTACCATAGTAATTGTTCCATATGACTTTGCTCCCATATATAAACTGATCGGAAAATATAATTGACTTACTGAATTATATATTACCATTTTAATGAAGGCTCATTATTTTTGGTTCATTCCCATATACATGTTGACTGAAAGATATAATATAATTAATTAATATTTGGCAATAAATGACTGTATTTCAATTTGTCATAACATTTATTTATGAGCAGCACAATCATTAGTTGAAATATACTATTCTCAAACATTGTTCATTATTACCGAGATCAGAATGATGATTTCTTAATATATTTTAATATTTTTATCGAATGATCATTACTACATATATTAACATATTTACTACATATTACCATTAATATTGGGTATGAAATCTCCCCAAATTGTTTTTTTAATATATGGCAATATGTAATCAGAATTAATATGTTGTCGACGTATAAGATTGAGATTTTTACTTATGTTTCGCTAACAAAAAATGGTCAACATTATCATCGTACTAAATTTCAAATTTTCATTAATTGATTACCATGCAGTATTAGAACTATTATAAATCTTTGAATCACTAACAAATTATATATATTGCGTGAATAGTGAGATTCTCTCAATTTCAAATCCATTTGAACATTATACTGAATTGATTTTGCAGTCATATGACCACCGTTATTTAACAGTGATAAAGGATATTGATAATATAACTGTTGATTACTATAATAAAAGTAATACGAATTAAAGGTCCAAAATGTTATATGAATTAATATGTAATAAGTATTTATAATATCATATTTTTCATTCACCCTGATATCACACTAACATTTTGTTTTATATCAATATATGAGAGCAAAAAAATAATAATAAATAATAGAGATGTGATTAGATCACATCTGCATATCATCAGTAATTAATTCTCCAAAAAACACTCCAAAGATTAAAGTTGCAAATCGTATTCTGGAGTATTATATTAAGACTAAAACATGAACAGCCAGAAACAACATCAAAGATGAGAACATACAGTTTCTCCAATCCCTAATGCTGTACCAAAAACACTTGAAAAATAAATTCTAATGCAAAATAAGTTGGAATACAAATCCCGGAACCTGAAGTAGCCTGAATTCAACCTCCGAACCTTGCCGAAGATGCAAATAAGATATAAATTCTCTACAATCATTCTGAAGATAGACACGGTCACCTTCGAGCTTCACTTGAACCACCCATCGATTCAGATCATTTCTTATGAAGGCCTGTTTTTCAGTCCGTCTGTAAGAACCAATAATTGCTTATCGCCAGAAATTTCATGGAATCATCTAGCAACAGGTAAGTCATGTTAAATATAATATGTTCTCATACAAACAAAGATATAATAATTTTCGAACAAAGCTACAACACGTAAATACTCACAATCCGTCCGCGTTCAATATTTGTTCGTGTCAATTTCACACGAAAAAAGTGAGCATCATTGTCTGAAATGTCACGATTAATTTCACAGATTTGAAATCTCTCAGTCAGTGAAAGATCTATGATTATAACATCAAGAAAATCCTTTTCAATGTTTCGAAAGAATAATAACCATCCGAACTCAATGTTATTGTCAAATAAAAATCTTATCCAGCCAAGTTGGAATGAAACCTAAAGAGAACCACAATTTAAACAATGAGCCTTCAATACATATAAATAATCATTTAAAATAAAATAGACAATATTAATATAAATTCATTGAACCTTTGAACCATTGATCACCAATTCTACATGCCAAATACTCCCGCGGGCATTCCTCAGAGTATACATTGTGGCACCAATACTAATCATCGAAGGCGCAACCACTGGAGGGATAAACTGCAAGGATTGATTTGAGAACATTAATGCAGATATCAAAATTTAAGAATGGGGATAGATAGGAAGTTGTTTACCATAAACACACATAATCGCAACTATTGAGATTAGCACAAACTCAGCACCACAGAAATATTAAAAGCAGTTATTTTTCCAGTTTCAATTTGATATCTAGAAACGCAATCAGTTTATAACGAACATGCAGATTTCAGAAAGAACATTTATTGCGTTTACAGATAGACTAACTATCGCAAGATAATTCAAATAATTCATATCCTTCTCCTTAAAAAAAACACCTTGTTCAGACCTAGAAGAAAAAAAAAAAAGGAATTTTATTTTTGATCAGATTTTATTTTATATTTTAATAAACTCATAATAACAGATCGAATAGTCTTATATCTCACAATTGGAGAAATTCCCGAAATGGAATGATAAGAAAAAATAATTATTTGTTAAATTCATATGCACTCACAAAAAAAAAAAAAGCTTTGTTCAAGTCGGTCTGAATCGAGAACTGAACACCCAAGAAAAACAAAAAACACAAAATCTTATTTTGCTTGGATCGGCCAAAACTATCATAAACCCTTAATCACAGATCGAACAGCCACTCATATAGATAATCAGAATATTTCCAGATCATTAATACAATTTTTAAAAATTATTAATCGGTTCGGATCACAGATATCAAAGTATTAGTTTAAAAAAGAAATTCGATGTTTCAAGAACTGGAAGATAACAAAAATTACAGATCTGAAATATATGAATACTTTCTCTTTTTATTCAGATCTAATGAACAATTAAAAAAAACTGACGAATTTAAAATCAATGAAATCGAATCGAAAAAAAAAAATAATACTTACCAATTGTTTTTTGTAATTTTCCAACATAAATTTCATGAAGGATGGGACTAACATAGCGGGAAGGAGACATCTGCTAAGAAAAGGATAAAATTATAAGGCCACAACTTCAGATATCCGAGAAGTGACGTTAATTTCTGAAGATAAATCTGGATATATTATAAGTTATAATCATTGATTCTTCTAATTATTTTGCGAAGAAAAATCTAGATATATAACTTATAAAATAATTTTTATTATAATTTTTCAGATCCATTTTTTTCTTATAAATTTTTCCATCGATGTATTTTTATGACCACAGAAAAAAATTTCATCGATTATAAGTTGTAATCATTGTTTGGAGAAAAAATTAGAAGGAAAAAGAAGAAATAAGAATAATAAAAAGTACGGCTTGTGTTTTCTCTGGGATGAGAAATAAAATAAAGAAAAAAGAAGAAGAAAATATAAGAAGAAAGGGGATGTTGGAGAGAAAGTACAACCGTGAAAAATGGTGGGCTGACAATTTAACAAAAAAAAAAAAGTTGTTATTTATAGGAGAGTCAAAATTTTGGCCTCATCCCAAAATAAACCCCTAAAGAACCACAGCACGACACGTCATTTTAGGGAGATTTTGATTGGTCCACCTCAGCCTTAAAACACTCTTACGCCTAGGGATGGCAATGGGTAATGGACCCGATGGGTACCCGCAAAAATTACCCATGATGGGTAGGGGAATTACCCATTTAATGGGTATGGGCACGGGTATGGGTAATTACCCACAATATTTATTGGGTACGGGCACGGGTATGGGTACTTTAGTACCCACCCCGCCCCATACCCATACATATAATATAAGTAATTATATATATATATATATATATATATATATATATATATATATATATATATATAATTTAAAGGAAATATTTGTAATATATTCGAAACTCGAATTCTAAAAATAAGGTAAAATAAATTTTGTAATCTTTTCGATTTCTATTATCAATTTTTATTTGACAAGAAGTAATTCGTATATGACATCAATATTTGTTTGGCAAGTTGTAGAGAGTGTCGAAGGTTCACATTTAAAATTTGATGATTTATTGGTGTGGTGTTGAATTATATTTAAAGTTTATTTTAAATGATTCATAATATTTCCATGTTTGTGGATTTTTATAAAATATTAATTATTATTAATTTATATTTCATTGAATTGTGATTTAAGTTTTAAATAGTATTTTTAATTTCACTTTTTGCAGGCTGTTAACATGCGGGTAATGGGTACGGGTTTGGGTACTAAAGTACCCATAGAGTATGGGGATGGGTATAAAATTTGTTACCCACACGGGTATGGGATGGGGACGGGTATATTTTTAAAACGCGGGTATGGGGATGGGTATTTTAGTACCCTGCCCATACCCTACCCATTGCCATCCCTACTTACGCCGACAAATCATCACTAATAATTAACAGCATTAACAAAATGGAAGATACTTATACTAGTTTAACACATGTTTATTACACAGAATTTATAAAAAATTAAATATATAAAGTATTTGTGATAATTATAGAGTTTAATTTAAAATAAAAATTGAAATGGTGTATTCTCAACCCGTGCTTTATACATGTCCAATCTAGTTATTAATTATTGTAACTATTAAATAAGTTTATATTTTAATTTTTAGATTAAATTCGTTAATAATTTTATTACATAGTTAAAAAAATTAAAAGATGTCATATTCTCGACCCATGTCTAATCTCTATTTAATAATTATTAAATTATTTTATATTTTATATTTAAATTTAATTCGTTAATAATTATTAGTTACATATTTTGAGAAATTCAAAAGATGTCATACTCTCAACCCGTGTCGCATTGTACACATGTCTAATCAATATTTATTAACAATTATTATTATATAATTTTATATTTTTATGTTTAGATCGTATTAATTACTAATAGTTAGTTGTATACTTAGATTATTGCAAATAACTTATAATTACATATATAGAATATTTGAAATTCTAAGGATAAAATTATTTTGACTTTTTATTATAAATACAATTTATTTAATTTATATATATATATATTCTAATTAAAATTGTTTCATATGTAATTTGTTATATTTTCCTATTAGGGGACTAAAAGAAAATTATTGAATTAAATAAAAAAAGACTGAAAGCAAGATACAATATTACACGAGATTTATCAAAAGATAAATATAAAAAGTATTTGTGATAATTATTTAAATCTAAAATAAAATTTTCAAATATGTATTCTCAATCTATGTTTTGTACATGTTTAATCTATTTATTAATTATTACTAATTAAAAATTTTATATTTTAGTTGTTATATTAAATTAGTTAATAATTTTACTTACATACTTAGAGAATTTTAAAGATATCATATTCGCAACCCGTATTTATTCTCTATTTATTAAGTTATTTTATATTTTAATATTTAGATTAAATTCGTTAATAATTATTAGTTACTCCCTCAGTCTCATTCTATCTGTCGCAGTTGACCATTTCACGGAGATTATTGGTGTTATAATTATAGGTATCAAATACCATAATTCTTTTTGTTTAATAAAAGTGTAAAATAATAAATGTGTGGGTGAAAGTAGTAAAGTAACTTTTACTTTTTATTGGTAAAGTAAAAAAGTAATAAAGATTCACTTTTGAAAATGCAAATGCGACATATAGAATGGGACGAAAAAAAATTCAAATTGCAACAGATAGAACAGGACGGATGGAGTATATACTTTAAAATTTCAAAAATTGTCATACTTTCAACCTGTGTTGCATTGTACAGGCGTTTAATGAATAGTTATTAATTATTATATAATATTAAATTTTGTATTTAGATTGAGTTCATTACTAATATTAATTACATGAATAGAATATTACAAATAATTCAAATTTTATCTATATAAATAATTGAAATTCCAAAAATAATGTTATTAGACTTTTATTATAAATACAACTTATATAATTATTTTCATTATTAATTATTTTTTTAATTAAAGCTATTTCATCTGTAATTTATCTTTTAATTAAATAACTATTTTTACTAATTATATATTACTTATTTTTTTATTAGTAAAATAAAAGTAAATTATTGAATTAATTAAAAAAAGTTATTAAATTAGAAAGATATAATAAAAAAAATATTAAATTAGGAAAAGATATAATAAAAGTAAAAGATTAGGCAACATAAAATTTAATTAAAAAATTTTAAATTAGGTAGATATTAGGGTCAGATGATATAATACAAGGAAAAGATTAAGAAACGACGCATCAGGGTTTTTTATTTATCAAACAAAGAATACGAAGCATACGCATAGGTTAGAAATATTCTGCATTAATATATACGAGTGATTATTATAAATAACTCATAATTTACTTATATAGAATATTTTAAATTCCAAAAATAAAATTATTTTAACTTTATTATAACTTAATCTTATTTAATTATTTTCATAATTAGGTTTTTCTTGTAATTAACATTATTTTTTATGTTATTTGTCTTTTAACTAAGATAACTAATTTAGATTTTTTTTCTAATTATATATGACTTTTTTATATTTTTATATTAGATAATATAAAAAAAATCAAAATAAATGATATAAAACAATTGAATTAGGCAAAATAAAATAAAATAAGATTTTAAATTAGGTAAAATATAATTAAAAAGATTATTAAATTTAGAATAATATAATTAAAAATAAATAAATTTGATAAATATTATGCTCAAATGACATATAAGCAATTGAAACGCCATAATTTTTATTTAGCAAACGAAATATGAAATACAAACACATAGATTAGAGGATTTTATAAGACATCTCTAGATAAATATAAAAAAGGAGGATGATATACTTTGCAACAAATGGAAGATGAATATAAAAATATTAATTATAAAGTTTATAATACACTATGCTATGGTGCATGATATAAATTGTCTATATTTAGCATGGCAAAAACAATATGAAGCCCACTTATCTATAAATACCTCGAATTTCATTGATGAAAGGTACACAATTCATTTAGCATTTAGCAGTTACTAATTCATTTTCAAGTTTTTTATATTTTCTTTTTGTTCTAGAATTAACTTAGCCATCAAAAAGATCTTCGCGAATTCAATACATTAGAGTAATATCACATCTGTAATAACTAAAAGACACTCTAAGCCAAGGCAATGCCATTACAAGTCAAATGCACCCAAGGCAATTATATCAATTATATGCAAATGAAACAAGTCGAGCCAAAGGCGTTACCTCAAACGTTTTGAAATGTTTAAAGAGCTTCAAAAGTTATATTCGAACTCAATTTGATGGATAACTGATTCAAATTTGAAACAAATCTTTACCAAGTTAAAAACAAATCATGCTCGAATAGAAGCTTGTTCCTCTTGCACGTATTACGAATCAAGTCAAAATATAAACCGAGCTTTAAATCTTTCGAAAAACAATGTTTTTTAAAATTAATAAAACTGAACTGAGACGATCTCAAATGGTGTATCCAAATAATTTAGTTCATTTTTCAACCTAACAGCATTCAGTTCAAAATCGTGACTTATATTAATCGTACAAATTGGTTACAAACAATTGCAAAGAAACTATTCATCAACACTTCATTTCTGTCTCCAAGAAATAAGAGTAAAAAAACAAGGGGAAAAAAACCTCAAATTACAAAAGAATAAATCAAAAAGTAATGGTTTCTCCAGGACAGGACAAATGCTACAAAAGACTTTTCCAAATCTATATACACCAACACAATAAAATTACACAAATGAATTTAAGAAATAAAAGTAAACCTGTAAATCTCGCATATTAACTTGACTTTGCAGTTTGAAATGCTGAAAACCCTTAAGCAGAACAGCTACTTATTAGACCACTGGAATTCAATTTCCAAGTTTCTTGAAGGTCCACTTTTGCTTTCTGGCAGTAATGTGTACTCCCCAGCAACTGCACCTAACATCACCACACGGTCGATCTGGATCGTAACTTTCCCAAAGGAGCTCTGCCATTACAGTAAGAAAGAGATTAAAATACGGAAAGATATATATATATTTGAAAATTTCACACTAAACCAATTATCAAATTCGACTCATTTACCTTGCCCATTTTGCTCTTGTTCTTGCATGAGATGTGGAGCTTCTGGCCCTTAGGAGGACTTTCAAAGGACCAAGCAAAGCTCTCATCCCACTCGGGATTGGGACCAGTCGATACAACCTGATGGAAAGTTATTTTTTTTAATTTAAATTTAGGCTTTAAAGTGCATATAGAAAGTATGTGTAAAGAAAATTTCAAATTTTTGTACGGTCATAAAATAGGGAAAATTACAAAAATTACCCTGAGATTCAACTCAATTGCAAAAAGGGGGGAAAACGAGTATATCTTTTATAACTACAAATATATTCACCCCTTTAAGAGGTGCAATTTGTGAAATATAAACAATGGGGTATTTGTAATTTTGAAGGATAACTGGGTTTTATAGTGATTATGGTAAATCTCAAGGGTAATATTTGTAATTATCTGTGTAATTAATTTTAGCTTAGAATTTACGTAGATTAGCAATAACAAATAGAAGATATAGGTCATTCTAACAAGCAACACTATTAAAACAAGAACCTTAGTTTGCCGTGGGGGAGTATTTCCAAGGGTCAGCTTGCAGAACACGCTTGGGTTCCCAACCGATTGCCTCATATTATTTCCTCTCTTGATTATCACCATGAGTGTCCCCGGTAAACACTGCAGCAAAAATTCCGCCTTCTCCTGAAAACGTGGAGGGCCCGATTGGATCAAGTACTGCAGCAAGGGTATTGCGTCTGCGGCAGCAATAGATTGCGCTCGAGAAATCTCGGCTGGACATGCAGACCACGCCTGCCTGAGTAGAAACAGTGCATCCAAGGCAGCTTCTTGAGCGGCCTCTGATCCAGTCTTGAGAGAGGTTACGAGATGAGGAATACTTAGTGTTGCTGGCTCAGTGGCTCTTAGACGTGGGAAGTTGCCGAACAGTGCATTGAGAGCTTTTAGATATTCCTCATTTACTGTTCCACTAGCCCACAAGTCTTTCTCAATTGCGGCTACAAAAAAGCGGCAGTAGTCGAGTCAATGAGAATCAATAAAATTGGCAGAAGAATATATAACCGCAACTAAATATTACTCCCTCCGTCCCACAAAGATAGGATTGTTATTGAATTTAGCATGTAATTAATTTTTCAATTCCATGTATGACCCATTTAATTGTTTTGGAACTACAAGACTACCTTTTACGCAAACAAAAAAGACGAGGAATTAACAATTAATTAAGCACAGGGGCACAAATGAAAAATGCAATATTTTTAATATATTTACCAACATTTTCTTAAACTCTGTGAAATAACTATAAGACTATCTCTGTGGGAAGAGGGGGTAAATCATTAGAAACCGCAAGAAAGAAGCTGGATATACAGCAGGTGAGATTAGTAACTATTGGCATATTTTTAAAAATAATTACAAAACAGCCCTTGAAGTTTAGTGTAATCAAAAAGAATCAGTTTTCTTACAAATACCCTCTGAGCTATGTAACTTCATTATGAATCACCATATCAATAATAGGGTGCAATATTAAGATATAGGAACAATTGTCAAGGGTATTCAATTTTGAAAGATAACTGAGTTTCTTGTATAAAGGGTAAACCTCAAGAGTGGAATTTGTAATTATCCCTATTTTTAATTTTGCAAATCGAATTGCCAGCTCAGAAAACTGAAGCAACGAGTCTCAAGTAAATCTTACAAAGACTCTAATAAGAGACGAGGATGTCACCTGTTATAGCTCTGACAGTTTCACTTGAAGCATATTCTTGTATGGTGTTATTAGAGAAAAGAAGCTTGATAAACATTGCCGCCTGTATCGAGGTCTCAGGATCACTAGAACCAATCAGATCAAGCACAACCTGAACACCGCCAGCTTCAGCAACCGCCCTTTTATTCGATCTGCTGTACATAACAAGATTCTGCAAAGCGCATATAGCTACGACTTTCATTTCTTCTGTCGGTTGATCCTCAAGCAGGTTCACTAACGCCCGACACGCTGAAACAGCATCCGCCGTTCGAGCTAAAGCCTCGTTCTGAAACAGATCGCCAAGAGCAAGAGTTGCGAGCAATCTCGCCTGCTGCCCTTGGGTCTGAGGATCCAAAAGGTACTGAGACAACGGTAAAATGGCCGATTTGGTAACTTTAGAATCCCTAATTTTCACATTATTCAGCAAAACCTCAAGAAGCCTAGCAGCTGTTTCCTCACTCTGATGACTTCTAAGAATATCCAAAAGAGCCTCGATAGCTCCACTTTCAGCCATTGCCTCAGCGCTGGTAGAGTCATCGCTCTCCAACACTAAAAGAGCATTAAGAGCACCAACAACTGTAGTCTCCGAGCCCGAACGAAGCAACTTGACCAAAACAGCTACAGGCACTTCCAAATAGAACTCGGAACTAAACTGCAGTATACTCGATAACACTGACGAAGCCGATTCCCACAAGGCACTGGGGTCCGCCTGAAGTATGACTTTGGACAGCTCGCTCACACCACCCTCTCTCGCGATTTCGTTCGGCCATATCGCCGCAACACAGACGAGAGCCTTCACGGCTCTCTGTTGCAGAATAGGAATGCCGGAGCCGAGAACGCGCACTAACGGACCAATCACGTGCTGCGTTAGTGGGTCCCTTTGAAGATGCTCTTCCAAAAGCAGGTGGGATAAAAGCTCAGCCGCTAATTGCTGTACCGCTGAAGCAGGCGAGTCGAGCAAAGGTAAAAGAGGTTCTATAGCTTGCTGAGGTGTGAGGGTATAATCGGCACGACACTGTGGATGCTCTAGAATATTCACAAGCACCTGGAGTGCACTGTGCTGTCCGTCGGGCCCAAATTCCAATCTTGTTAGCAACATGAAAAAAGGCTCGACCACTTTCGCTGCCGACAGGCCTTTTGCAATGGTAGCGTTATTTGTTAATATTCTGAGTAATTCGGCAAACGCAGCACAGAGGAAATCTGGCGCTTCATGAAGTATATCGAGCACGCTCTCGACTACACCAGCTTTCACCATTTCCATCTTACAGTTAGGCCTATCTTTCCCTAACTTGACAAGAGCTCTTGATATAGCCTCATGGAGCAAATAATTCCGACCATATAGAAGACCAACGAGAGGGATAACTGCGCCATGTGCAGCAACGAGTTCCGCCAGCTGCTCATCATCTAATAGTTTATCTAATGCACGGACCACCGAATGGTGAGCTGGGCTATACTCGGTGACGAGGAGAGAAACTAAAGGCTCAACACATCGTGCCGCGGCTAATGTAGACCTTATCCTCGTGTTTCCAAAAAGCACACAGCATAACTCGGCGGCATCCCCTTTCAGATCCATTGAGTAATTCGATGAAAGGATTTTGCATAAAACATCAACGGCGTTCATCTCAACATCAGCAACTGCAAGTGCTCTGGACGGGTTTTCACTCAGCAGCCTTACCAAAGCAGCAATTGCAGCATGTTGCTCCTTTTCCATACCTGTGTTCAGAATTTCGACCAAAGGTTGAACGGCTTGCCTAGAAGACTCTGCATTTCTCACATGGTCGGCGGAAAACAAGTTTTCCAAGGCTTTAGCTGCACTGTACCTCGCAGCTCGTCCACCTAAACGTAAAACTGCTACGAGTTGACTGACAGCACCAAATGCAGATTCGTGTTTCCTTATCTCAGGCGTGCTAAACAGAATGCCTAGTAAATCAGTAGCAGCTTCCTCATACGCGTCTTGTGGGCTCAGAGAGAGATATTTAGTCAACCCTTCTAAGGCCCCTGACTCTACCATGACGGTCTGATTGGAAGAACACTCTTTAGCAAGCTGAATTAGAAGTCCGAGAGCAAGGAAAGGTGCCCCGGGTCGATCCGGAATAGGCTTAAGCAAATCAACGAGGGCTGGTATTGCTTTCCTAGAAGTTGCGCCAGTCCTGATGTCATCAACCCTAAACAATCTCTCGAGAGCGACTTGGTCAGGATGACGAACCAAAGCAAACTCCTCTGATAATTCTAGAAGGTCATATATATCAACATCAGCACAACCAAGCAAGGAAATGAGTCCTGCTGCTGCACCTGAATTTGCAACCGACAGAAGAGTTCCCCTGCTACCATTACAGACCAGACTGCCCACAGCTTGGGCGGCAAAATATCTATTTGCTGCATCCTCAGACCTCAACAAATTAGCTAGTACTGGAATAGTTTTCATAGTCGCATTTGCACGAATAATATCTCTATCCTGAAATAAGACGGCTAATAATAACGCGCAAATCCAGATACTGCTATCCTCTTTATAATCAGACTGCAAAATTTGAAGAAAAATTTATTAGAAAATACGCCAGAATTTTGTAACTCATTTAAACTGCCATCATAAGCAAATATAGGGGAACAATATTAATCCATATGAAAACTGCTATCACAATACCAAGAAATAAAGGAGTAAAGTAAATACCTGTGTATACTGCAAAAAGGACTGAGAAATTTTCTCAGTAAGAACTTCAATTGCACCAGCCTCCAATATCTCAAGTTTACTTTTATCATCACGGCTAGCAAGTACAGAAAGAAGCCATATAGCTATATTGGCACCATAAATGACTGATGTACTTCTCTCTGAGTCATGACTACTTGCTTCGTCAATTATTCTGGAGATGCTAATGATATCTTTGTTTCCCTGATCCCCAACTTGGGATGACTCTGAAATAGTCAGCATTCCAACAAGAGAATGGACGAGTGGAGCACACAAATTAGACCCGTTTAATTCTTCAACAACATTTTGATGATTCACTTTTGCACAGCAAACAAGAAGTGCAGCTCCTCCAATTTTCACCCTAGAATTTGAGGAACTGATTACCCTTCTCGCAATGAATGAAGTGCATCCAGTGATACAGGCAATTGAGTTCCCAAGAACTAGGGGCTGAGCTTGGCAGAGTGGAGATAGTATCTCTATAGCCTTATCCTGCAACAGTGGAGTGGCATCAGTAATGCATGAAACTATTGGTGCGATGCTACTAGGGTGGTCAGCAAGAACTGCCCAAGCAGGTTTACTCTCCCCAATGTCTCCGACAGGCCTTGAGAGGAAAGCAAGTGCATCCAGAGCCTCTGACGTAGCAATGGATCTACTGTCAGCAGTTTCTAAGAACGATATCAGTGCAAGCACTGTTCCAGTACGGTTCATACAGTCAATTAAAGCAGAATCAATTAGACGAGAACCGAGAAGCCGAGCAATTGCAGCAGCTGAAAGGATCTTTCCGTCATTTGCTCCCTCATGTAATACTCGAGTGGCAGGAAAAATAATTTCTTCTGGGACAGCTTTTTCTGAAGCTTCACTGTCTAAGAGGAGATTGGCCAGAGCACAAACTGCTTGCTCTGCGACTTGCAATGCTGAAGAGTTAGCAAGCACTACCAACAAAGGCAAAGCATCTCTGGCTATCGCAGCCACGTCATGGTTTTCTTTAATAGAAAGAAAGATCGCAGCAAGGCAACGAGAAGCTTCCACTAAGATATTTTCGGATTCTCCATTTAAGAGTTTCATGACTGACCTAAGGGTCCTGACAGCAATGTTAGTTTCACGCAAGTCCTTCCTGAGATCAAAAATACCAGCCAACGCTAGCGCAGACTTCGCCTGAGTCTCTTCTTTGGTAGAGCTTAAGATTTTTATCATTGTCTCAATGGCATCATTTGCTGCAGTACCTTCACGCACCATTTCATTCAGAGGGGCCACGGAGAGCAAACTTTTTAGCGCGTTTAAGACATAAAGTTTAGATTCGGGCAGATCGCTGGTTAATAATGCAGTGAGTTGACTAATCGTTGATGTATCTGACTTGTGAATCAAGTGATTTAAGGACTTGGCAGCAATCTCCTTTCCATTGGAACTTCCATTTTTCAGCAGCCAAAGTAAAGCCGGAACAGCATCAGCACTTTCCACACAGGCACGTATATCCTCACTGTGGTTACAGAGGTTTCCAAGGATTGTTGCAGAGTCCTCTTTAGCTTTGACGGACCCCGTTTCTAAAATCTGAACAAGAGGTGGAATGCCACCAGCAGCGGTAATAGCCCATTTACTTTCATCATTTTCATTCGACAGAAGGCAAAGCAACGAGACAGCACACTCTTGCTGCTGCTCTGACGAAAGACCGAGAAGAGATATCAAAAGCTGAATCCCTTCGCGGCCTTGAAGGGCTTGCCACAAACTACCTTCGTTGTTGCAAAGAACAAGAAGGGATCGTATCAATTCTTCCTGGACTTCATTGGCCGCCATCGTAATCAAACCAACGAGCAATCTTTTTGCATCAGAATTCGCAAGTTTGCTTGCTAGTACTGGATTCCCATACAAACTGGCTAGGGCTTCTATTGTACGCTCCTGCACTAGGAAGGCCGCCCGAGGTTTGAACTGTTGTACTAATGTTTTCTCCACCTCCATGGAATCTGATGCTCTAGAAATTTCCGCTTTGCTGTCGTATATCATCAAAGCTGAAGCTAACGCTCCTAACGTGTCCGCCGCTTGTGCAGGAGAGGCGCACGATTCAAGGCTTTGACCAAGACTCGAGATGACGAATGATAGGCCCCCAGATATGTTTGCAAGAGCGCACATCGCGTTCTCTTGCAAAGCCTGAGCAAACTCGCCCTGCATGAATTCTTTCGAAGGAGCTATCGTCGCGTTGATCAGAACAGGTATACCATTGGCATTAGCAATGTCCCGTCTGGCTTCTTTGCACTGAGCAGAAAGAGATTTAAGAGCAGCAGCAGCTTCTGCTCTTACAGGAGCTTCATTGCCAGGCCCAAGTAACTTAAGGAGCAGTTTAGTGGCCTCTGAGGTCAACACTTTAGAACAAATAGACGCATCCTCCATCATCATGCATGCCAGGAGAAAGCACACATTTGCTTGAGTACTTGATTGGCCTGTCGTAAGCAATTTGATGAGTGTATCGACCCCTCCAGCTTTAACTGTAGCGGACCAAAACCCCTCAGTGCTGCTAGAAAGGTTCCTCAAAGCTCCCGTTAGTAAGTCATCGACCACATTTCCAGCCTTAAGCCCCTTCTCTAGTTGTCCCCACAACACAGGCACAACTCCTTCTGTGGAAAAGATTTTTGAGCCGATATGATCCTTAGCATCGCCTTGAGAAACAGCAAATATGGTCTTTGCTGCTGCGATTTGGCCTTCGGCTGAATTTGATTTGAGAAGACCAAGTAGGGGAGGGATGCAACCTCCAAGTAATACTTTGACCCGCAATTCATTCTCTTTGCAAAGAGAACCTAGAACAGTAGCAGCCTGTATCTTTATCCCCAACGATCCAGACCGAAGAAGAGAGACGAGTACTGGAACTGCTTGAGAATGCGACCCAACAGCACCAAAAGCATTTTCGCGTGTATTAATTAGGTCAAGTAGCTGTCTCAAGGAATTCTCTTTCTCCTGTGATGATGAGGAACTCTGCCGCAATTGCTCAATGCATTGGGCAACACTTGCTAATGTCCCATCAGGGTCCTCCATGCTACTTCTATCTCTGCAGGTAAAGAGGCACTACGATTGTCAACAAGACTAACTCAACATTAACTCATGAAATTATATCAGACGAAAAAATACCAAGCATAATGAAAAGTCTGTAAAAGGCAGTAGCTAACTGAGAAAAATATGGTACGCAGTTTATTAAAGAAAAAGAAGCACTAGTTTTGATGCCTGCAATATCAACAGAATTCAATAATAAAATCACCAAAAGAAGTAGTCTGTGTCTAAATTGTTAAGAAAAAAAATATTAAATGAGAAAAGACAGAAGTTGAATATTGAAGTGCTAGACATCTATAAATGCAGGGGGGCAAAATGACGGAAGAACTTAGGAAGTAATATAACTTTGAATGACATTCATATAGTTGCCACTACCTGAATTGTAACTTCGAACTGACTGTTAGTTTTTTCCGAAATTAACTAGGCAAGTGAATCCCAGTTGATGAACAAAGGCAGATATTAAATTTTAAAAATGTTCTTAATCATGAAGGATACAATACTAGAAAGGCTTGAGATCAATTTTTCAAAGATGAATACAGCCAAATGAACTTGAATTATTACAAGCCATCAACCATAGGACCGCACATGCATTGTCACCATATATATATATATCCCTGGTGTCAGGAGCATGAATTGGTGTTCCACAAAAGCATGCCAATAAAAAAGTACACATAATTCACATCACATAAATTGATAGCCAACTAACTGAATAGATCAGCTTAAAACATCAGTTGAATAAAAGAAAAGTATGTGTGCCTAACACAACAAACACCACGTACTGTGCAACCAACCTTGAATTCAATTTCGTGAGGCTATGAGGAGTTGGAGGCTCGGGGTCATAAAGTTTGGCTTCACCATTTCTCTCCTACGGTAGGAAAAAAAAAAGTACATAAATTAGTGTGAGAAAGAAATCATGAAGGACCATGGGATATAAGCAGCACATAAGTAATCAAAAAGTCAAGGAGTTAGCTTAGCTCCCCCTTTTCTCCTACAGTAGAAAAGAACTGCATAAACTTAGCGTGAGAGAATTCCCAAAGGCAATTGGGATATATGCGCCAATAATCAAATTCAAGGAGTTATAATATAAAGTGATTGCTTGTAGGAAATCTAGCCGGATTATCACTGAAGAAAGTACCAGATTAAGTGGCAAAATTATACAAATAACTAGATAGATCAAATGGCATTCACGATCATATGATCTCTTTGGAAGAAAAGACAATTGAGCTCACATTTAAAACACAATATAGAGTGAATTATGCAAGTAAGATATGAAGCAAGCGAGGTTTCAATGGGGGGGGGGGGGGGGGGGAATGAGAAACTAATACTCTGCTTTCAAATAATTCTAGAAATAATTTCAGGAAAATGTGTGAAATGCTGCATATCCATACTTAGCATGATTTTGCTTTACTGTTCTTTAAAGGTGATTGACATTAGCAACTATGAGACCAAAATGAACACTCATTACAAGCAGAAACTATTGCAACGCCCATGCCTATGACCAATCATGATATACTACTGTAAACAAAAACAATTTATTCCAAGACTTGGCTTCAAAATTCAGATCATCATAGCTTACTAGATTCCAACAATCCAGTTACTCATTCTGTCATCATTCTAACTTTAAAAGAAATCTCACCAAGTCATTGTGGCTGCCATTAGGCGCCGTAACCCTCCAAGCCAGTGTAGCAGCCAGCTTAGCCGTGATCCCGAGACCTTCACTTCAGATCTGACTCTCCCAAGTCACAGGCACAAGCTAACAGCAGAGTCCTGTTGAAATGACAAGTCAGCCACAGTATACAGCAAGTCCAAATAAACTAAATGATAGTAGAGATAAGATCTCGAACTGAACTATATACTCAGTTATGAAATCCCAATAACAAAATTGCCAGGAATCCGAACTAAAATTCAAAAAATAAAATCAGAACAATCTTTACAAATTAAATGAATCAGAGTCCAGAGTGATTGATATCGATTCAGTGTGTCGACTTATGAGCTATTGACTTAAAAATTGAAACTACGTTGAACTGATCGATGTTCTCGTGATCAGATTCAAAGCAATCAAAATCGAAACCAATTCCCCAACAAATTACTAGATCAACGTGATTTCCATGTGAAAAAAGTTGACACACCCCTTACGGAGAAAATGCATCCAGCACATTCAAGCAAACTAGACCAACTGGGCTATTTTTCATATAAAGCTAAGTAGAAATGTATTAGGCTTGTGCAGAAAGAGTTAGATCTATCGGAAATGAGGTAATTGAGTAAACCTTTTCTTAGGTTCTGGGAGAGCACATCAAAATTCAGTTCTCCACCATGAATGTTGGTGTTGTAATCAATGCAGAGAGAGAGACAGAGACAGACAGACAGAAGTTGTGAAGATGTTTGTATTTGCTTGCGTTTCTCTCTCAAACACAAAATTGCAAGTTTCGTAGCAGACAAGCGAGGAAGATAAAAAAAAGGCTCTCACTAGTGTGTGTGTGAGAGAGAGAGAGAGAGAATACAGTCTGTGCAATAGTGTGTAGCAAAATGTGTGAGAGGAAGAAGCTATGTGTGTAAGTGTATCCGTGGGGGGTGAGAGAGAAGTAGAGGGGTGGAGATACACACCGACAGAGTGTGAGACGTCGGCTTTTTGGCTATACGGCTTCGGCGCGGCTTATAATCATCACTTTCTGTCTTTTCTTTCTTTTAAATGTATTTAATTAAAGGGAAAAAATATTTAAATAATTATAGTAAGTATAAATGAAAAGTTGAATTCTTATGGACTAGTGTTCGTTGGGATTCTGAATCCTGGTATTTAGAATTCTATGAGTAGTAAGAATTATTTATTGTTATAGGACAATCCTTTTACTTTTTACTGTAGATGTCAAATCATATTTGAAAAGTTGGTGATAATTTATTATTGTATTGTATTTGATGTCAAATTATGTCTGAAAAGTGATGATAGTGTATTATAATATTGTATTTAGTAGTATTTAATTATTTAGTTGTAAAATGGTTCTTCAAGTCCATCGAGAGAAATTGGCAATCGGAAATTTTGAGATTTCGTGGCATACGAGGCGGCGAAGAGAGGGCTGGTGGAGGTTTCGCCGGAGAGCACGAGCTGTAAAAGATTGGTGGTTCACACCATAGCAAGGGTGACGGTTGCGGCCTTGGCTGTTGCGTTGACCACGCCTCTTGATGTGGGGAAGACCCAATTACAATGTAAGGTAATTTCTAATTTCTTCATCTTGAAAATTCACATTATTGTTATTCTCTTGTCCAGTGAGGTTGTCTAATACATTCTTAGTACTTCAATACTTATGGATATGTTAGATAAAAAAAAGTATGATCTGTTACTATAAAAGGAAGAAAAAAGTGAGCGTCAAAACCTTTGTTTCTATGGTTGAAGGACTAACATTTGAATCTAGAGAATTATTGAATTGTTCAACGGAATGAATTAATTCGACGAAAAATGATATGAGAAAAATTGCATCTTATGATATGTCTTTAGAGATATTTTAGTAGAAATTTCTTTATTCGAGACCCTAATGATATTTCTCTAATCTGCTTTAGAAGCATTGATTGTTTGTTGAATTTGCAATTTAGACGTATTAAAATGAAACAAATAGATTTCATATATAAATGTAGTAACTAGATTTTTTTGGCCAACTCAAATTGTATTGATTTTTGCAATTTCTCATTCTTTTTTTTTTGTGGTAGGAGGAGAAGTAAATAGCTAACAAGCTCAAAAAGATACATATGTAATGATACAGATTTTCTCATGGATGTGTCAAAAATACAATAAGAAAAGCAAGTGCTTCTTATGGAGAAAGCGATTCTTGGGAAACTATAGTTGTATTTAAATGTCCCAACTCCGTACCCGTTTCTTGTTCAGTATGTTAAGGATTCTAGTCCAGCTAATAAGGAGGGAATAAGGAAAATATACTTTTTTTTTTCTTTTTAGACTTGCAGCGTCTTAAGTTTTTTTTTTTTTTTTTTTTTTTTGCTGTTGTTGTTGATGCAGATGGAGAATATGACATTTTTTTATGCCAAGCTCGATTTAACAAACCTCCCAACCGTCATAAACTATAGCCGCTCGATGCTATCTGCCTCTGTCGTGTATGTTACACGTTACGCGCTTATCAGAAGTCCTTTGGAGGACAGAGACTTTGAAGCACCATACCAGTTACTTTGAAGATCAGTTGATGTGTGTGGATTATATTACATTTGTTTTATTTTCTTGGGATGATGTGTTGTTTATTACTATAAATTTAAAAAAATGAATTGTCACTAGTACAGAAACTGCATTCTAAAACAGACAAAAAAAGTCAATCCAAAAGGGTATTTTTAAACTGTTCTGGATAACACTTTTTAGAACGGTATTTTAAAATACCGTTCTAGAATGACGACTTTTCAGAACAGTTTTATAATACCGTTCTGGAAAGTATACTTTCCAGAATGGTAATTTCGATATTGTTCTGGAATGGACGTCAATCCAGAACGGTATTAAAATATCGTTCTGGAAAGTATACTTTTCAGAACGGTATTAAAATTACCGTTCTAGAAAGTCTATCTAAAAAAAATTACAATCCAGAACGGTATTGAAAATACTGTTCTGGATTTATTAATCAATCTAGAACGATATTTATAATATACCGTTCTGGATTGTAATTTTTTTTTTTTGTGAAAGACTTTTCAGAACAGTAATTTTAATTTCTCAATCCAGAACGGTATTAAAAAACCCTTCTTGAATGTCTTTCTAAAAAAAATTAAAATTTGAAATATTTTCACAATTTTGGCGCGTAGCGGCTAAATGAAGCGGGTAGTGAAATATTTTCACAACTGGGTTGTTACTTTGCCTTAACCAAAATCTAAACCCGCCTGCTCTCTTAACCAAAATCTAAACCCACCTTCTCTCTCTCTCTCTCTCCCTCTCTCCAAATCCCTAATCGGAATCTGAGCCGCCAATCGCCACCCCGGCAACTTCCTCTTCCGCCTCACCTCTACCATCCGCCACGGCCTCTCCTAGCGCCGCCCTTGGCTGGAGCTCCCCGACCGCTCCAAAGCCTCTTTCCCGTTGAACCACTTAGGAGCTCAATTTTTGGATTTCGAGGCTCAGTTCGATCGCGAGCACTTCATCGTCGGTTAGGTTTTCCTTTTTATTTTGTTTGCGGCACGAGATTTTTGTTAGGGGTTTTGGGTGGGTTGAGAATTGAGGGGACAAAGGGATAGGAACGGGATCTTGGGGTTTGTGGGAGGAGATTAGGGGAACGGGTCTCATTTCTTGGTTAGTTTGTCTCATTTGTCTCAATTCGTTTATACTTTCATTTATCTTTTAAACCACTTGTGCTTTATTTGGGTCTCTGTGAAATTAGCCTTGTTTGGTCTCCATCTATGATCAGCTTATCTTTCAGTTATGCTTAATTTTTATTTTGTTCTATTTTCCATATTTATTATGGAATGTTAATTTCATAGATCTAAGTGGGTTCTATTTGAAATTTGAATGTCTCAATTTGCAGGTATGGCGTGTTTTGATGGTGAGTTGATTCGTTGGTCTTTGATACCAAAAAGGAGGGAAAAGGTCGGTTTCCCACTACCCAAACTAGATCTTGATAGTGAGAGTGAGAGTGATTACGATTAAACATTAAATATTATAATTATTAGAGAAATAGTTGTGTAGAAATCTTGGATGGATCATAATGATTAAAGCATTAGTATGAGGATAAATGAGATTTTTTATTTTATTTTTTAATAGTATAATCTTTGTTCCCCAGTATTTTGTGGTATTTTGATAACATTTGTGGCAGTGATTTCAAATGTTACAATTATAATGTTTTATGTTATGCTCCACATCCACTTATTGGTTGTAGTATTGGGGTGCTTATCTTGACAAAACTTCTTTTTTCTTTGGGGACCAGTCACTTGGGACCAATTTCAAATACCTTTGTTGGCCACCAACAAGAAATTTAGCTGTAACTACCCCTGGCTCTTCTTATGTGACAGCTAGGACTCATGTTCTTGGGACCGAGCATATGTCACATGTGGATACAAATACTACTATAACAGCTCGACCGGTGAAAGGTAAAAATGTCTTTTCATCAGTATATGGCTTGTTTCATAAAGGGTAGTTTGTATTCTGATTATCAACCGGCTGTCTTGGTTCTTGGCGGGGTTGATGTGATCGACCCTCATTTGCATACAGTGAGTTTCCTTTTCCTTGTTTCTTGCCTTGGAAAAATCCAATATATGTAGTTTTCATTTTTCTTCAGCCTGACTAATCAATTTTTTTAGCTGAATTATCGACCCATCAAAGTTACTAATGTTCAGACTTTATGTGTTGTAAAAAGTTTACTTAGAAATAAGTAAACTTTCAAAATTTTCCTGGAGAAGGGATTTCTGGAAATATTGAAAATAATGAAATATTTATCGGAAACTCGAAAATTGCTTTACGGGCAAGGTGTAGCACAGGTGAAATTGTTTAACTTAGATTACCAAAATAGGAATTTTTTTCAGCATTATTTGTTTTTCTTTTCTTTTTCTTTTTTTTTTTTTTTGCTTCTTTTGCGTAACACTTCTTTTTTTAGAACATCTAGTTTCTAAAATAGAAGGTTACAACATAGAAGGAATGTCGGTTATATTAGTTTTATTGCTATATCTTGTGTGCTTTTGATGCTCAAAGTTAAAGATTCTTGTACAAAAAACCGATTAATAATCTAAGTATCTTGTGACACCTGTCACTTTCTTTGTTGAAATTACTCAATGAATACAGGTGGCTTTTATTCTCTCTAACCTGTTTCTTTTGAGAGTGGTTAGAAGTTGTCATCATCAAATTAATATTTACCTAATCGTTTTCTGTTCGAGAGAAAATAATTATCGTGGCAAAATCATCTTTGTTTCAATTATTAACCTACAAGACTTTCTATTGATTATTACAAGACAACTATGAATTAAAACAATAAAAGAATCTTTGAATCAAACTCAACTTGGATATGAGACAAATCACAAGTTAGTTATTAATTGCAGACCTTTCTCTGAGGCTTTGGACTTAGCAAACAAAGCATTAGGGCAATCTTGTGTTGGAGAGGAGAAGGCCCAGACAATATCACCATGATGATTACTCAATATGCTACCTGCTCTATAAAGTTTTGAGCATGATATGCACCATATATGGTTAATTTGAGACCAGATATTGTAGGTTTAACTCAAGTAACACGAGTAATTTTGTGTCTTTCAGAATTAGCAGCCATGGAAATTTGACAAATTTTATTAGCCCAAGCAGTCCCAACAACTTTTCCCAGTTTAATTTTATCCCAAATTTTATTAATATAAAAGAAATTAATAGAATTATTTTTACAAACTAAACTTGTCACACTCAATTTTCTCAAACAAGGAACTTTGCTCAAGCCAAACATCATGTTAGAAGCTAATACAACCAGACCCTATAAATCATGTGATATGAGGCTGAACTAAATTTCTACTTTTACAAAGTAGAGCCTTCAAAAGCCACATAGCCAAACACTTTACATGTAGAGAATAGCATGTGATTTTGAAAAGGACAATAAACGATGAAGTGAATCGCACTTCTACAAACTTGATTTGAAAATGATAAAAAATAATAATTAAAAATAAAAGCAATTCATTACCTTCTTTAATTATTTATGATGTATCATCTTCATCATTAGAAACAACTGGCGATTCCAAGTTTTCATGTCCCATTACAGATGCGAGAAATTGGGGTTTTTTTGCATTGGGATGAGAAGGGAAATTACAAAAATTATGTGTGTGGGTATGTGTGGGGGGTGGGGGTGGGGGGGTAGATGCAGGTGTTTGGAGTTGCGGAATTAGGTTCACTGTGATCGTTAGAGGGGTGACTTAAATTCATGGCATAGGCATGATGGAGGTCCAAGAATTTTTACTGAACAATCGACCAGTGTTGGGGAGACGGGGATAAGAAAAGGCGGAGAAGAATTCTCGCTATATTTGTGCCATTTTTTATTTTTTTTCCCTTTATATGAGATTCAATTTTGCTGAATGGATGCGGGTTTGGGGCAAATTTGGGCTCTGTCACATGGATGGAGATCCGTATGGTCATCACATAGGACACCTACTCTTGTTTAAATTGATTAAGTTGCAGGTGGGTTTGGGATTATTCTCATCACCCACGTCTGTAAACGTTGATTGAGGATCAATTGTGTAACTACAAATATACCCTTTTGAAGAATTTATTATAATCCTTGGATCATTTTATATTATTTTTCTCCCACCATTGAGTGAAAGTTGTGCGAGTGAAGGGTTTTGCGGCCAACATGTTTTGGTGTGCGTTGGAATGCGCTGTCGTCCCCGATCTATCTTGGGTTTGTAAGCGAAAGCAAAAAAATTGAATAGGCATGTATTCTAAACCACTTTCCCAATAATTCGGTTAATATGTTGTGATTAGGTTTTTTTATTAGTGCCCAAAACAAACTAGCTACCACGGTTAATAATTTATTATAAGCTATCATGGATTCATCATATTTATATTAGAGTTACAAGTAATATTACTATTGGGCAATTCAAATCCGCTCTTGTTTAAAGAAGATTACTACCAAATATAATTCAGTTGTATTGGTCTGTGTGAAATAGATGGATGATGTGATCTCAAACGCACTATATTCTAAAAACATTTTGAGCATCGCCCACAAGAGAATGGGGCTGATCGTAGTGCGGTGAGGTGACTCAAGTCAAATCTCATGAGGAAGACTAATCGGATGCAGTTTTTGTGTTTGATTCATGAATAAAACATGCGGTCAACGCATGCGGAAAATATATGTCGATTGGTCGTCGATCGACGGCTGTGCTTCTTGAGCTCAGGACATCGTTTTGTCAAATCGAGCTAGTTGTGATCCTCGAAAATACACTTGGCTTTCTAGACTATTCTAAAACCAAGAAATAAAAAATGACATAAAAATCTATGAAAATATGAGAAAGAATACGAAAAACACTAAAAAGATGACATAGGCTACGAAAATGAAAAATAAGAAAAAAAGATAAAATATGAGTCAAACCCGACTAAAGCACGCAAAATGAGACATAATAACATATGGAAAATATACTCCGACATGAATCATGATAAATCTACAAGCGCAAAGATTGGACATCATAAACAACGAGAATAAAACATGTAGGGAACCAAAGGTGTTCGATAATTGAACAAAATCAAATAGGAATTATAGAATTATCTATATTCTAAACACCAAAAGAATAACAATCTTGAATTGAAAGCATGAAAATAGCAATAGAACCCAATAACCGTTCTTTAACAAATTCAATCCAGACTCAATAACTAAACAAAAATCCATATACAAGTAATCAACATCTTCCAAATAATTACTAAAATCCACAAGAAGAATGCAAGGAATTGAGTATTGAAATTACCCCAACAAAATTTCAAATCTTAATCACCAAAAGAGACGAGGGAGCTCCCAACGAGCTGGTTTCTCAAAATCCAAGTTACCGTAGTCTTCAAATCAAGAATGGAAGCTAAGTTCTTAACAAATTACCAAATGAGGAAAAGAAGATGAATAATGTGTTTAACAATGAGTTTTCTAGGTTAGAAAATAGGTAAGTCTCCAGATCTAGTCGCAGCTGGAAAGTGTTGCCTCTTAAATAGTATGAGTCGAGGAGGAAACCGTGGTAACTTTATCCAGTAATGATGACCATCGAATTGTATCAATCAAAGTATCACTGTCATTGATCTTCTGTCGATTGATGGTGGTGGTCGATGGCGAGGAACATCGGCGTATCGATTTGTGCGTCGATGACTCTTGTCGATCGATGATGGTGCACAGTTCTTGGCAGGTCAATCGACTCAGGCTGTCGAAGCGGCTGCAGGCGCGCATCAATGATGCGTCGAAGTGGTGCGTCGATCAACACACACGAAAGGTGTACATCGATGATGCGCCAATTGCTAGTCAATCGATGGGTATGTTTCGCAAATCCTTGTCATATTTCCGTCGATCCGAATTGATTGTAACTCTCGGGGATGCGCTTGGCTCCGCTCAGATGACTAGAAACACAAGAAAATAATACTAAAATAAATATTTACAAAGATGCGAGAAAGAGTACTAAAATGAATAAAAGTCGACACAATCTACATAAAAGAAAAATGAGAGAAAACACAACCTAAAACCCATTACAACATACAAAATAAGACGCAAAAATAAACGGAAAACACAGATAAATATGTACAAATCAACTCCCCCACACTTAGATTTTTGCTTGTCCTCAAGCAAAACTGAGTCTAGACATAGACAAGAAAAATCTAACCACCCAATGAACTAAAAACTAATGCATTCAAATGATTCGAGGAGTTATGCATTAAATCAATTGAAAACTCAACTAAAAGGATGACGTGATATGCTGAGATAAGAAGTTTAGAATCCCTTCCGAACACCTAAAAGTAATGTGTTGCCCTTTTATGCACGCCCCCCATCCATGCCTTGGCCAAGATCTATTCACGCTCAAACCACTAAGTCGGTTGCCTTCCAGCTCAATTATATATGCACCTCTTTAACAATAAAATCTAAAATGTAAAAAAAATACGTACAAAGGGTTTCATGACTTATTGTATATACATCGCTTTTACAATAATTTCACTTCTTGTACTAGTTTTTTTCTGAGTACCCATAAATGTGAGGTACTAGACGAACACGATATTTACAACTCAAAAATGAAAGTTCATTGACTTCAATCTCATGTTGCTAAACTCAACTTATAATATTTTCTGATAAGCACATGGAGTTTTTGACGTCTTCAAAAATAGAATGAAGAATTTATAAAAATTCCTATATAGGGCATTTGAAAATGGGGCTAGTAAAGAGTATTCGACTCTTAGAACAAATTTCACAAACAGAACAAGGTCAAAACACTTCATAGGTTTCCTACACTTTATGACCCACAATTACACTAATGCCGAACGAAAATCTAAACAACCTAACCAAAGCATCTAACCACGTCACTTCGTCAAGGTTCTAACCAGTATTAATCCACACGGCTCAAATCATATACACAAGCAAGCATATGAAAGAAATTACTAAACAAGGACAAACCCCCCCACACTTAAACCATGCAATGCCCACATTGCACATAAAACAAGATAAAATACGGTAAAAGAGAAGAGAGAGAGAGAGATGTCCCTATAATCGCGCTTGTGATGATGAGTCGAGCGTGAAGTGACATCCAATGGGCGGTCGAGTCGAGAGGAACCTACAAAAGGGGTAAGTGGAGAAAAAACGATATACACGATAACACACACAAAAAAACCCTCAATTTTTTTAAAGATACTATGTGGGAGGATCGTCGTCAAGATCCATTTCCGGATGGGAATCAATCGATTGAGAAGAAGTTGCATGGCCGAAATGCTCTTCGAGTTGAGAAAGTTGAGCTCTTAACTTTTAAAAACTTCGACGATTGCTTTTGTGATTGTTATCAATCTTTTCATCGATGATTTGGAGTTTCTCGAACATCCTCATTTTTCTCAATTCTCATCGAGAAATTGATCCGATGTGTGAAACTTCTTCTTTCTTATTTGCTTTGGTGTGATGAGTCGAAGGTCCTCCTTGCCCGAGGTCTCGAGGGTGAGTCGTAGTTGTCGTGCTGCGTTTAGCCGTCGGGAGGTTGGTGACCCTAAGTGCTACTAGATCTATGTCGGCTGGATTATACCCGAAGTGATGGGTGAGGCCAGTTATGAATGGGGCGAAGGATAGGAGGGGTGTTTTGTTGCCCGGCTTCTACTCCAAAATATTTGGAATTCCATCAAGAGAAGAGGAAAGAGACACAGTTATCGACCGTTTATGAGGTACCACAATGCGTAAAGTTCCGATTTTGTAGAGTTGGTCACCTCTTGTTCGTAAAACATTGCATGGGTGAGGAATTTATAGGTGATGTAGATTGTGTCGTCTTATATTCTTGTAATTAGAAACTGATTGTAGGAGCTCGTATTCCCCCCATTAATTTATACCAAAAAGTAGTAATGTTAAATGCGTCGTCTTGAGGCATTAGGGGAACTCCATTTCTATCAGGCCCAAAAACTTTTTCAAATAATTGTTCGTTCCCCCAAACTTTATTGCCACCAAGTCGGAAAGTGAAGGTTCGATTGGCGAAGATGGTCAAAGTGGTGAAAAACTCGAGCACGAGTTTGCAATATTCGGGAAGGTCCATTCAAGCGAATTTGGTGCACCCGAGCCCCCTGATATACCTTAAAATGGTCTTGTAATGTCCAAGTCCTCTTGATCCCGTTCCTCCACATCGTCAAAATCGATCGCTCGATGCATCGCCTATCCCCAATTTCTAATTAAAGCAAAAACCTTCCCCTCATCTTTCGAGTAGATGGGAAATGGAGCCTCGTATTTGGCTAAAATATCCTTCATTTTTCCCGCTAGAGACATAGTGAAACAAAGTTGAAGCAAACGGGGATAAAAAAAAAGTTTATAAGGGCTTTGAGGAATTTTGTCGAGCACGTGGTGTGCAAGATTTCCAAAGAGAAAACTTTGGAGGAAAATGAATAAGAGAAACACCAACCCAACCAAGAAATATTAACACGACAAAAACAACGAGTAAGCTCAAGTGAAGTACCTCAGTTTTCAAATAAAAAGACGTAAGCGTCGGATGAAATTTGCTCAATCCGCTTTGTTGTAGAAGGAAATAGAGGAAATCGGTGACCAAGAATTTAATGGTGGTTGCAACTAGCTGGAGTTGGCAGACCATGGTCAGAGGATCGCCCAAAAATGAGTGAGAAGCAAGAGAGATCAAAAGGATATTATTGGGGTGCTTGGGAAATGAAAGGAGAAGAATGAGTGGAGTTGGGGGTTAGAGGAGGAGTATTTATAGACCAAAAATGGGTTGGGCCAAAAATTCAGATTTTAGAGTCAGTGATCAAGCCGAGTTTGGGTCCGCATCGACAAGGTATCATTTGATGGCCCATTGATGGGTTGGACAGAGAGTTCTCGTCAACATAGACATTGGTCGATGGTCCATCAATGGGTTAAACAGAGAGTTCTCGTCGACATGGGCATCGATCTATGGTCTATTAACGAGTTGGATAGAGATTTATCGTCGACATGAGCATTGATCGATGGTCCATTAATGGGTTTAACAGAGAGTTTTCATCGATCGATGGTCCATCGATAGGTTGGAGAGAGAGCGTCTACATAGGTGTCGATCGATGGTCTATCAATGGGTTGGACAGAGAGTTCTTATCGACATGGGTGTCAATCGACGGTCCATCAATGGGTTGGATGGAGGATTTCCATTGATGGAGATGCAGAATCGATGGGACATCGACACGTGCGTTGGTACTTGGTCGACTTCATGTCGACAGACTTGTCGATCGACGGGTATTCTGTTGTGCCTTGTTTTCACTCCTTTGACCACCGTTTTTCAGGTAGAACCTTGTACCTTTTGAATATACCTTTGGGGGTGCATAATTGGTCTTCTATCTCTGACGTAATACTCCCTTCTACATGGACAAGGGGAAAATAACTCAAAGAAAGAAGAACAAAACATAATAAAACAAAATAAAAATGAAAGAGAAAAGAAAAGTTGAAGGACGAATATACAAGAATACAAAATTTTCAAAATAAGTATACAAAATGCTTGGGTCACCTCCCAAGAAGCTCTTGTTTAACGTCCCTAGCTTGACGAATTCACGTCGGCTAGGCGATAGGTGAGTCTTTAAGAATATCGGACTTCATATCATGGGCTTGTTCTGATCCTTGAAAATATGCTTTAATACGATGACGGTTGACTTGGAAACGTTCTTGGGTCTTCTTGTTAACTAATTTCACCACTCCGTATGGCATCACATCCTTGACCAAGAATGGGCCACTTCATCATGACTTGAGCTTCCAGAAATAAACAAAGGCAAGAGTTATAGAGCAAAACTTTCATGTCGGCCTTAAGATCTTTAGCAATGAGCTTCTTATCATGTTAAAACTTCACTTTCCTTTTGTATATTTTAGCATTTTCATAAGCGTCGTTTCTTATCTCGTCAAGCTCTTTGAGTTGTAGCCCCTGCACATCGCTGACTTGTTTCAAATCAAAATTTATAGCTCGTATAGCCCAGTAGGCTCGGTGCTTAAATTTGACCAGAAGATGGCGCGCCTTGCCGTATACCAGTTGATAATAACTAGTTCCTAAAATCGTCTTATACACTGTCCAATATGCCCAAAGAGCGTCTTTAAGCTTAGTCTACCCTTCCGGCTCGGTTGGACGGTTTTCTCAAGGATTGCTTTGATTTGTTGATTTCTTGTCTCCACTTGTCCCGCGTTTGAGGGTGGTACGCCGTGCCACCTTTTGCTTGATCCCATATTGTGTCATCAATATTGCAAACAACTTGTTGCAAAAATGAGTACCTCCATCACTAATGATGGCTCACCCGAACCTACTAATGATATTCTCCTGTACGACAAGGTTGCTCGTCAATGGCATCTTGTTCCTCTTTCCAATATTGCCAATTCGTTGCCATCGGTCGCAGAATTGGCAAAATTTATGAGTATCTTTAAAAAGCGTCGGCCAATAAAATCTCGATTGAAGAACTTTGAAAGAAGTCTTTTATCCTCCAGAGTGGCCACCGCATTGTTGATCGTGGCAAAAACATAGGATGCTTCGTTGCTCATCTTTGGGAATACATGTTCGAATATACCATCTTTCCCAAACCGAAAAAGACATGGATCCTCCTAAAAGTGATGCCCATAAATTGAAAGAAATCTCTTACATTCTTGGAAGGATAAATCGGATCTCAAATGGCCACATGAATCAAACTTTTTGCGCTTACTTTTTATTAATAAAAGTTCATCTGCAAGAGAACGGAGCAATTGTAAATGGTAAGTTTGACTCGAGTCGAATCTCTCGAGGAAGACTAATCGGAAGTAAATTTTCGTGTTTGGTTCACGAATAAGAAAATAAAGAAAAAGCTTACGCTAAACACGCTATCAAATTTTGGTTTTAAAGTTGTATTAACTAAGACGATGATTTAAATGACAAGCAATGAAATCAAAAACTTTTAGAAGATTAATAAAACGGGGGTCTAGGGCTCTAGAATCTTCTTCACGATCAATTGGCATTTTTCGAACACTTAATCTACGAGCTGGAGTTGTCAATCCGAACATGTAGATTAAACACCTGACAATCTAAATTGATGGTTCTAAATGATTCTAGGCACTAGACCCGTGATTTTTAACCAACAATCATCAAGAAATACGGTAATTAAAACTCAACTCAGCATGAACATGGCTAAATAGATAAAAAGCTTTAAAGAAGTCAACAATGGAAAATGATCTTCGAATAACAACAATTATTATCATATGAATCTCTATCAATTATATTACATAAAACATGAGAAACGCAGGAAACACAACTATGAATCAATAACATCACAAATCCAACAAGAAAATTCATAATCAAAGCAAATAAGAAATTCGAATAATAAGAGCAAGGAAATGAAAACTTACTAATTGATGATGGTGTGTTTCAATGTTCCAACGAGAAATTAAATGTAATTATACCAAGCTACATCCTACATCTAAACAATGATCAAGAATCTATTTCCTATTAAAACTAAAAGCTGAAAGTCTGAATGAATAAAATGAAGAGAGATGAAGAGAAAATGGAGAACATTCTTGGGTTGTCAAACCCTAAGGAGTTTCAAGAACTTGTTATTCTAAGAAATGAAAGATATATAATATATATATATATATACTATATATATATATATATATATATACTATATATATATAGTGGTGAAAGTGGGGGAAAAAATGGTCGTTTTGCCCAAAATGGCCAAAAATGGCCTGACCCACGCGATGCTGTAGAATACCCCCTTTCGATGGCGCGTCGACGGGCGCTGCATCGATCAATGGTGGCTGGAATGGCCTCGGCAGGTCCGATCGATAAGGGCTTTCGCCGTGGGCGAGAGGCGTGCATTGGTGGCTGCGTCAATGAAGCGTTCGATTGCTGGTTGACCGACGGCAGCTTTTATGACTCCTTATCCGGTTTCTTCGTTGTTCCGAACTAGTCCATAACTCACGGGAACGTGCGTAGCTCCGCTCGGGAAAAACTAAAACAGACAAGAAGACTGAAATAGAATGAAAACTTACAAAAGACGAGAGAAAAAGGTGTTAAACGGGATAAAATACAAAAATATGAAAAGAAAGAAAAACGAGAGAAAATACGACCTAAAACCCACTATAACACACAAAAAAAATGCAAAAAAAAAATGAAAATCACACACAAATATGTACAAATCCCCACACACAAGATATTTAATAATATCAGCATACCATGGCGTGGGGTGGAGAAGAAATAGCATACGTAAATTCATAAGAAAAAGCATCACTAATATCATGCTTATGCAAATGGTCCTTCTACAATTAAACGAGACAAATGGTCATCAACTACATTCTCATAATCTTTCTTATCACGAATCTCGACATCAAGTTCTTGCAATAAAAGTATCTATCGAATCAAACGTGGCTTGCTTTGAGTTTTTATTTAAAAGGTGACGGAGAGCCCGCATGATCGCTATGGACTATGACCTTAGAACCGACTATATAAGAGCAAAAAATTCAAGTGAGAAAACTACGACCAAAAGTTCTATTTCGATGGTGGTATAATTCCTTTGAGCCTCATTCAACATAAGACTCAAATAGTAAATGACGCGAAGAAAGTCGTCTACTCGTTGACCCAAAATGGCTCCCACCGCATCGTTCGATGCATCACACATTATTTCGAAGGGGGTGAGTGGGTGGACCAATTTGGAGCAACGAGCACTGGGCCGTAGTGAGTTTTCTTTAAGTAAGTTGAAAGAATTTAGACACGACTCATCGAATAGAAAAGGCACTTCAAGGTCAAACAATTGACACAATGGGCGACTAATTTTCAAAAATTTCTTTGATAAATTGTCGGTAAAAACCTGCATGTCTAAGAAAACTTCTACCTTCTTTTATGTTTATAGGAGGGGGTAAACTTTCAATAACACCGACCTTCATCTTATCTACTTATAAACCCCTATTTGACACAATATGACCAAGAACAATACCACTCTTTACCATAAAATGACTCTTTTCCCTACTAAGAGTCAAATTACTATCAAGAACCCTAAGTATATTATTTAAAAAATAATTAAAAGATGAGCCAAATACCAAAAAATCATCAATGAAAACCTCAAGGAAGTCATCGATCATATCCGTGAAAATGGATGGCATGCAACGTTGGAAAGTTATCGGCGCATTGTAAAGACCAAAAGGCATCCTCCAGAAAGAAAACATCCCGAATGGGCATGCGAAGGTTGTCTTTTCCAATCTTCCAGAGCTATAACTACTTGATATTATCCGGAAAGGCCGTCAAGGAAGCAATAATATTGGTGGCTAGCCAATTTGTCGAGCAATTGATCCATGAACAGAAGTGGTAAATGGTCTTTTCTTGTGGTGGAATTAAGCTTCTTATAATCAATGCACATGCGTCAACCGGTGGTCAATCGAGAGGGTACAATCTCACCTTTGTCATTTTCGATGATCGTGATGCCACCTTCTTTGGAACCACCTGAACGGGGCTTACCCACTCACTACCGGGCATGGGAAAAATGATTCATTCGTCAATCAACTTAAAATTTTCCTTCTTTATGACCTCCTTTAAGTTTGGATTCAAATGACGTTGATTATCTCGAACTGACTTTGTTCCTTCCTCCAAAACAATACAGTGCATGCATGCGGCCTGGCTAATTCCCTTAATGTCCCCCAAACTCCACCTGATAGCTCCTTGAAATCTCTTAAGCACGTCGATCAATGCTTTCTCTTCTTCACTCGTTAATTTGGCAAAAATGATGTAGGATTTCTTTTCACCTTCTTTAAGGAACACATAGTTGAGGTGACTTGTGAGGAGCTTGAGTCCCGCTTTAGGCTCAATATTGGGTTTCTCGCTTCTTAGCTCACAAAGATAAATCACCCCCTCTAAATTGGGACCTGGCCAATCGTTGTTCTCGGCGAGCCATGAGATATTATTTTACGTAAGAAACTCGTGAACAACAGATTCTTCTTCAAGCTTCTCTTGTACTAGTGGAGCGATGGGATCAATGAATGAACATTCGTGTTCATGTATAAAGAGGGCGTTGCTTGAAAGTCATGAATAGAGAAGGTGACCGTTTTGTCCAAAGCGAACAAGGTCATGCTACCATTTTTTACATCAATCAATGTATTGGTTTTGGCCATGAAGGGTCAACCCAATAAAATAATATGCTCCCAGTTATCGTCCCGCACTTTCCCGACATCCAAGATAAAAAAATCAATGGGCACGATGGGCTACCAACTTGCACGAGGACATCTTCAACAATTCCCTTGTACTTGGTGAAACTTGCTTGTTTTTGCTTATTTTCATTACTTGCTTGTATTTCTATTGATGGCACACGACCGATGCATCCTACCAACTTGCAATTTCATTTCCTATAATAGTTTAGATAGGTCAATTGATTTATTTTCATTTTCCTTTACTTTACAAGCTCAAAACACCTTGATTCCTTCAATTGAGTCGAATTCCGATAATACCAAGCCATGAACCCATTGATACTTTCAACACCACTAAAAACCACACAACAAAATGGCACCGTTGCCGAGGAAACTAAAAACTCTTCAAATAAAATGGCGTCGTTGCCGGGGAAACTAAAAACTCTTCTAACAAAATGGCGTTGTTGAGACTCGGCTTGGATAAGGCATTCGATTTGGTTGTAGTTTCATTGTGTTTTTAGCTTGCTTTGTTATTTGGCGTTTTTGTTAAGTATGTAAGGTACTTCTAGCTTTGGTGGATATATTCCCGACATGGGAGGGCATGGTGCAAACCATGTCGGGAATGGAATGATGTATAATGGCCTTGGCAATGTGGGAGGGCATGGTGCAAACCACGTTGCCAATGGTGGTTTTGGTTATGGGCAACCCGGCATGGGAGGGCATGGTGCAAACCATGTCGGGTTTGATAGTTTCTCGGGCGTGAATGGTTCCTTGGGTGGTTATGGAGCTCCAAATTCCTATTCGGACGTGCAAGCTCCAAATTCCTATCTGAACGTGAAAGCTCCAAATTCCTATCCGAACTTGCAACCCCCGACTTCCGGCCCGTATGGCTATGATGCTCCACAATATTATTCAAATACGCCGAGCCCGAATCCCAGCCCGTATGGAGCCCCACCAGGTTATAATTTCAATCCTATGCCGAATATGACTCCGAGTGGAAATATGAGTGGTGATATCCGAGTCCCGTCCCGTATGGCAATTTTCATCCTCTCAATTTCAGTCAAGCCCCGAGTGGTGCCACTACTAATGCCCAAGTTCTCGATGCTTATGATTACTTTGGAGGTTTGATCTCCGATGCACCCTCCGTCCGCACTATGGGAGACTTTAATAGACCGTTTGTGGGGACGTTTAATCCTCCCGAGCCGATTTCCTTGCGAGCGACGTATTCTAAGGCAAGCAAGGCTTTAACCTCTAAGGATCACGAAGCTTATGAGTTGTTTGGGGTCCGAGCTCCGTTGACGCAAGTGGCCCCCCTATCCGCACTATGAGAGATATTAATAGACCCCTTTTGGGGGGGTTTACTCTTGAAGAGCCACAATCTCCTCCACCATCACATGCTCATGAGGTGTTTCCACCCTTATCATCTAAGGGGTTTGAGTTGATTACAAAATAGCGACGTTGAAGGCTCAAATCGCTCAAATGTCTAGCCCGGGACCGATTTCTCCTTGTGTGGGACCCGATTGTAATACTCCATCTTTTGCTCCACCACCGACTCATGATCATCTTGTTCCTTATCACGTGGGCCCACTTGTCCCGATGAATGATCCCATCCCACCCTTCGATCCGAATTTCTTGTTCTTGAGTCGACATTTGCCAAGTCCACCTCCGCCTACTCTTCCAGTCACGTTTCTTGATAAGTGTGGGGTAGTTGATTCGGTTGTCTCACCAACGCAGGAGACCGGGGTTTTGATTCCAAGTATTTTTACTCCTCTTAACCCCTTACCTTTTACTTCAAAAACAATCTTGCGAAGAGCGGGTGTATATGGACTTCATCAAGGCCACGGTCGAACGAGTTTATTTGGAGGATATGAGAATTGAGGAAGATATTGTCCGGGATGTCAATATTGAGGATCATTTTGAGGATGACGAGCCCCTTGCTCTTGATGACGAGCCCTTTATTCTTGATGATGAGCCCCTTGTTCTTGATGATGAGTACGTTGTACCTCTATGTGCCCAAGACTTGTGTGAAAATGAGAGTCTATGTGTCGTTGAGGGAAATGACAACTTTTTAGAGGGGGAGGGTGGGGGTTATTGATGGTAAGATTGAAAAAATTGACGATTATCTTGAGGAGGAAGAGGAGAGCAAGTCGATTATTATCGTTGCAAATTCGCATCGAGAGGAAAATGAGGAGAGGATGGTTAAAGGGCTTGATGTTCTTAAGAGTGCTATTGATTGGATACTGGGAGTGGTTGAGGGAGTTAGCCCTTTGAATTTGATTCTTGATGAAATGGTGAGAGCCGGGATTTGGAGGTTGTTATTGGAGGGCTTGATGTTTGTGATTTCTAAAAGCGAGTGGGTGAAGCCCATTGACTTGGTGCCCAAGACGAGCGGCTTGTTAGTTCTTGAGGATGAAAAAGGAGGGTTGTTGGCCACGAGGGCTTCAACGGGTTGGAGGACGTTGATCGATTTTAAGAAGTTAAATGTGTCTACCAAGAGAGATCATTTTCCCCCCCCCCCATCTATCGAATGAAGGTTGGAAGATTTAGCTGGCCATTACTCCTTTTGCTTTTTCGATGAGTCGTCAGGGCACTTCAAAACCACCATTCCACCCGAGGACCTAGCTGAGACAAGCTTCAATTGCCCATTTGGAATGTTTGCTTTTTGGCGGATCTTATTTGAGTTATGCAATGCGCCAAGAACGTTCCAAAGAGTGGATCCTCCCGACAAGGAGGAAATTATTTTGGTGGACCCTCCCGTTATCTTTCCACCTTGATAAAAAAGGGAGTACGTTGAGCTAATGACGTAAAATAGGCGCTTCTTTGGAGGCAACCCAAGTTCTTCTCATTTATTTCTTTTATTTTCTCCTTAAAATGAAAATCCAAAAACATTTGAAAAATTAAAAAACAAAAAAATATACTTTGTTGAGATTCGTGTACATATTTTCTTGAGTTTTTAGTTTCGTGTGACTTTCTTGTATAGTGTGTTGTTTTCTGACTTCAACCTTGGGCGATTGGATAAGTGAGTATAGCGTTCTTGAAGCCGGGAGATACTAGCCATGCTCTATTTTTGCTTGGATTGCTTATGATCGAAGAATTCTTAGCACTCTAAGAAATCTTCTCCGCAATAGTACGAAGTCGATTGTAGAGCGGTAAATTTTCCCGAGTCGTGTCTCTCGAGGATAGATATAATCGGCGATAAGTATTTTTAATTAATCTCTTGTTAGTCTCAATTAAACTAATCTAATCTAAGAAAGCATTAATTATTGGTTTGGTTTTGAGTTTTAATCACTAAACTTGAATTGAAAAGAGAGCTTGAAAAACATTGAGGCAAGGAGAAAGGAATTTAAAACTTGCTTGGAAATAATTAGACTTAATGACACAAACTAAACCTAATTAACAACCTTAGTTAAATTAAAACTATTAACTAAGAAAGCTTGTAAATTTAAAAGCTAAAAAAGAGGGAAAGTCAAACTTAAATTTAAAAGAAGTCAAATGCATTTTATAGGTAAAAGTCAAATGTTTCAAAAAGGAAAGCTTCATAAATCTTTTAAAGGCTAAGAAAATGTCTAACCAAAAGAAGCAAAAAGTTAGCAAGCTTCAATGGAGAACAAGCTCAAATGTTGAAATAGAAATTTGAAAAGCAAGGCAACAACACAACTACTATCTAAAAACCAACACAAGATCAAATGCAACAACACAATAACAACTCAATATGAAGAACAAGGAAAAATACTACCAATATTGCATTCCAACCAAAAGCTTCAAATGTGGCTTACAATATTCAAAACACCAAGAGAAACTTCATAAAATAAAATCCACAAATGAAAGAGATGTCACCTTCTCCAACACTTATGAATAACTACTAACTAACTAATTAACTAAGCTAAATTAAACTAACTAACTAAGGATTATATCTAGGGTTTGCAATGGAATAGTGAAAATGAGCATGGAAGAGATTAAATGGGGTTCAAAATCAGCCAAGGGAGTATAAGGTAGGTGAGGGAATGTGCTAGCTTTTTTATACAAAAACGCAGGGGCAAAAACTTCAAAACGGGTCAAAAATTTGCGTGTCAATCATCGATTGAGAACCAGTCGATCGGCTATCCGCCGATCGACTGCTATGCCCAAAAATCGCAAAACACACTGCCGAGCAGTCGATTTCCATGAGGTTTGGTCGACCGAATGATCTTCAGTCGATCGACAGCAAGTCCATTCGATTGACAGCAAGTCCATTCGATCGACTGACAGGCAGCTACGGCTCATTTTCTCATTTCCGCTCTAAACGTCCACTGACTGTCGCTCCTCGTTCGCGCTGTGTTCCCTTGCTTGCTCGTTCTAATCCGAGTCGAATGGGATGTCCTGAGCGTGCACGGGACCGCTTCGGTCATCCTACGGCCATAAAGACAAAAACGAGTAGAAATAAACGAAAATCTAATGAAAATCGCACAAAAGTTACAAAAACCTAAAACTAATAAAATCGGCCAAAACGACTCCTAATACCCATAAATGCAAGTAATACACATGCAAATGCGACACAAAAAGATAACAAAAACAACGTACAAAAAGGTACAAATCAACCACCCCACACTTAGAATGATTGCTTGTCCTCAAGCAAAACTAATCTAGAATTACAAAACTACCCCCGGATAATAAACTAATGCACCAACCTAATTTGAGATGTCTTATACTACAATGCTTGTTAGCTTGACTAAAAGGACGACAATGATGCATTGACTAAGAAAGTTTAAATCGACTTCCGAAATCTAAAAAGTACTAGGTAACCCTCCAAGTCGGTCCCCTCGTCCTTGCCCCGGCTAAGGTCTATCCACGCTTGAACCGTTAATCGGCTCTCTACTAGCCTCGATTATCTAAAACTCTCTTTACACACAAAATCTAAAATGGAAAGTAAAAAGTGCAAGAATTGCACATTTATTGCGTAAGCACTTCAAGGATTTATAATATATCATTGTTTATTCATCATTATATTTTTTTTCTCATTTTTTTTTTGGGTACCTAAGGATATATAAGGTACTTGAGAAATCAACGGCTCCGATCATTTGTTGCTACTAGCAACTTACATTTATTTCCGATCGAGCACATGGAGCAATTGACGACTCCAAAATACAAAATAAAATCCTATAGAGAGTATTCGATAACAAGGCTAGTTGAGGCACTAGTTCAAAATTGAGCACAAGGATAGCACGAAACTAAAGCCGAATAAAGTTCCCAACAAGTCAAATTCCCTAAGTACACTAAATCCGATCGACAATCTAAACTTCTTAACCAAATAATCAAAACCGCGTCACTTCGCCAAGGTTCCAAGCAAATATAGTACACACGCTACTCAAATCATCACAAGCAAGCATGCAAGAACTTAAAATCCTAAGACGAACCCTAACCACCCCACACTTAAAACCTAGCAATGTCCTCATTGCATATTAAGCTAAGTAAAGCGGTAAAAAGTGTAAGAAAAAGAGAACGCCCCTATTTTCGAGCTTGTGTTGACGCGTTGTGCATAAGTCCTCTCCGGGAGTCGAGGCAAGCTATCTACAAGGAAAGACAAATCGGGGACATGCAAAAACAAACTATGTACAAAAAGTAAAAATCTATGTGTGGTTTTTGAAATATTTAATTTTTTTTTACACTATATACAAAAACACTAAAAATATGTTTGTTTGTTTTTGTTTTAGATTTCTCAAGAGTTAGATAAGAAACAAAAGAACATAATCGAATCAAAAAGAAACAAACAAAAATAACGTGCAATTTTTAAGAAAACAAAAGAAAAAGGATAGGCGGCGAATCAATGACGGCTCCTACGTCGGGGTTGGAGGTTTGCGTCCTCGTCCTCTTCTTCCTCATTTCCATCTCCTTCTCCATCGCTCTCCTCGTCTCGAGGTAATCGGCTCTCGATCAATAAGAGGCGGCTATGGAGGGCGCAGTGTGCTTTGTCGATCCTTGCTTGCCCCGCGTCGAGCCGATCGAACCGAGCAAACATTTGGCTTTGGAACTCATGCCAACCCATGTCAGGACCCGGGCCGGTGCTCGGGCCTCCCTCGCCATGCGGGATTACCGCATGACTCGTGCTTGCATCAAACGGCGTGCCCGAACCGGTGTTCGGAGCTTCGTCGGGCTCGACGTTGTCATTGTGTTGCCGTGCCAACTCCTCCTTTTTCCTCTCTCTTTTTTTACTTTTTTTTGTTTCTGAGTCGATTTCGTCTGCTGCCTGTTTAAAAGGATGTCGCGACACTGTAGCATTCGATCGATCGACTGAGCTTGCAAAACTCGAAAACCTACTATCCTCCAGTCGATTTCAACCTCCCAGTCGACGTGCAGTCGATCGACTAGAGAGCAGTCGATCGACTGCTGGGCAGCAGCCAACTTCCCATTTTCAATTTCCTTCATTCTCAAACCGCCATGGTTTCTTCTACAAAATCCGAAAGAAAGAAAAACCTAAGTTAAAGATAAATTAACAAATAATACACAAAAATCGAAAGAAAATGAGAAAGGGGGTTAGGAAGTCGTGGGTTGCCTCCCACGTAGCGCGTTTGTTTAAAGTCATTCACTCGACTATCCTTCTTTGATCAAGGTCCCGTCGGGGGCACATCTCCTAAATCCTCCTCCTCCACGGACACTAATTTGAGATCCTTGGCTTGCAACAATCCGTATCGGTAAGGATTGACTCATGCTCCATTCACTTGGAAATGCTCGTCCGTCTTGGGGTCGATCAATGTCATGGCTCCAAACGGGGATATCTTCTCGATCGTGTATGGTCCTCTCTACTTAGACATGAGTTTCCTGGGAAACAAGGCGAGTCGGGTATTGTAAAGGAGCACTTGCATCCCTTCCTCCAACTCCTTGGGCACAAGCTTCTTGTCGTGGAGGAGCTTCATCTTTTCTTTGTACATTCGAGCACTCTCGAACGCCTCATTTCTTAGCTCGTCAAGCTCCTCGATTTGGAGCCTTCGCTCCTCGCCGACTTGTTTCAAATTGTAGTTGCATGCCCGGATGGCCACCAAGCTCTATGCTCCATCTCGACCGATAGATGGCACGATTTCCCGTATACAAGGCGATAGGGGCTCATTCCGAGGACCGTCTTATGGGCCGTGCGGATGGCCCACAAGGCATCCACGAGCTTTGTTGACCAATCTTTCTGTTTTGGTTGCACGGTCTTCTCGAGAATGTTCTTGATTTGACGGTTGCTCATCTCGAATTGACCGGCTGTTTGGGGGTGGTATGGCGTGGATACCTTATGAATGACCCCATAGTTCTTCAACACCCTTTAGAGTAACTTGTTGTTGAAGTGTTTGCCGCCGTCACTAATAATCGCCCTCGGAACCCCGAATTGGCTAAAAATGTTGCTCCGCACGAACTTCACCACGGTGTCGCCATCGTTCCTCCTTGTCGGGATTGCCTCGATCTATTTAGAAACATAATCAACTCCAACCAAAATGTATTCGAAATCATGAGACTTCGGAAAGGGGCCATGAAGTCGATCCCCCACACGTCGAATATCTCTGACGGCCAAATTATACGTCATTGACATCTCGTTCCTTTTTCCTATACTTCCGGTCCTTTGGCATCGATCGCACTTTTGGCAATGATCGTGGGCATCCTTGAAGAGGCTAGGCCAATAGAAACCCGATTGAAGAACCTTGTAAGCGGTCTTTTGCCCGCCGAAATGTCCTCCGACTAGGTGATCGTGGAACTTCGTCAAAATTTCCCCTTTCTCCTCGTTCGGAATACACCGTCTCAACATACCATCCTTTCCGATCTTGTACATGTGAGGGTCATCCCAATAATACCCTCGGCATGTGGAGAGAAACCTCCTTTTCTCATGATGAGATAGGTCCGGGCGGAGTGCTTCGATAGCAAGGTAGTTGGCAATGTAGGCATACCATGGCGTGGCGGAAACAACAAACAAATTCTCGTGTGCAAGGTTTTCTCCATTGAGTTATCTCTCTCCGATTTGGACCTCTAAACGAGAGAGGTGGTCGGCGACAACGTTCTCGCACCCCTTCCGATCCTTAATCTCCACATCAAACTCTTGAAGCAAGAGTATCCATCGGATTAGCCTCGGCTTCGCTTGAGGCTTATTGAAGAGATATCGCAACGCCGCATGGTCACTATGCACAATAACCCTCGAACCAATGATGTAGGCTCGAAACTTTTCAAGCGAGAAGATTACGGCGAGGAGCTCTTTTTCGGTAGTTGTGTAGTTCTTTTGGGCGTCATTGAGCATGAAACTTGCGTAATAGACGACTCAAAAAAGCTTGTCCACTCTTTGCACGGCTCCCACCGCTTCGTTCGATGTGTCGCACATTATTTCGAATGGGAGAGACCAATCCGAGGCCACCACCACAGGAGCCGAGGTCAAACTTTCCTTTAATGAATTGAACGCCAAACGACAAATATCGTCAAACACAAATGGGACATCAGCACTAAGCAAATGGCACAAGAGACGGCTAAGCTTTGAGAAATCCTTGATGAACCGTCTATAGAACCCCGCATGACCAAGAAAACTACGAACTCCCTTCACGTTGATTGGAGGCGGGAGTTTCTCGATCACGTCGACCTTTGCCTTGTCAACTTCGATTCCCTTGGGCGACACCTTATGCCCCAAGACTATCCCACTTCTCACCATGAAGTGGCTCTTCTCCCAACTCAAGGTGGGGTTACTTTCGACACACCTCTCCAAAACACTCGCCAAGCGATCAAGACATTCATCGAATGTGGAGCCGTAGAAGAAAAATCATCCATGAAAACCTCCATATATTTGTCGATCATATCGGAGAATATTGATAGCATACACCTTTGGAAGGTGGCGGGTGCGTTGCATAACCCGAAGGGCATTCGTCAGAACGCGTATGTGCCAAAGGGCCACGTGAACGTCGTTTTGGATTAGTCCTCCGGTGAGATGGCAATTTGGTAGTATCTGGATAACCTATCGAGAAAACAATATGAATGGTGCCCCGCGAGTTTGTCCAACATTTGGTCAATGAACTGTAACGGGAAGTGATCCTTCTTGGTGGCGGCATTAAGCTTTTGGAAATCTATACACATCCGCCATCCGGTGATAGCGCGAGTCGGCATGAGCTCACCACGGTCGTTCTCAATTACGGTAATTCCACTCTTTTTCGGTACCATGTGCATCGGGCTCACCCATTAACTATCTCCAATTGCGAAAATTAGACCCTCGGCTACGAGCTTTAGGATCTCGCTTTTCACCACCTCCATCAAATTCGGGTTCAACCGACGTTGACACTCTCTTGTTGGTTTTTCCCCGTCTTCAAGGACAATACAATGCATACACATGGAGGGGCTTATCCCCTTAATGTCGCCAAGGCTCCACCCTATCGCTTTCTTATTCTTTCTCAACACTTTAACCAATTGCGCCTCTTCACGCTTGGAAAGCTCGGCAAAGATAATCAAGGGCTTTGATCCTCCCTCTTCCAAATACACGTACTTAAGATGGCTCGGAAGGGTCTTGAGTTCCGGTTTTGGTGTAATGGTTGGTTCCGTACTCGCGATCTCCAATATCTCCATCACCCCCTCCGATTGAAGAGTTCCGCACTCGGCTAAGAAAGCTTGCAAATTGAAAGAGTAAAAAGGAGGGATATTAAAAGCTTGAAATTGAAAACAAGTCAAAATCATTAAATGGAAAGAAAGTCAAATTTACCAAAGAGGAAAGTCCCATTTGGCTTTTGACAACCAATTGCTTGTTTAGCTAAAAAGGGTTAAAAGCTTGAAGATGCTACAATGGAGTTTGGCAAGAACAACAAAAACTACAAGCTAGAAAATTAAAAGGAGGATTCAAAAAGCAATGAACAACAAAACAAACACAAAACAACAACATGAACAATTAATCAAGAACATAGCATAATAATTAAGGGAAAGAAAACTACCAAATTGCATTGAACACAAGATCCACAAATGAGAAAGCTTCAACAACACAAGATCCACAAATGAGGGAGGTGTCACTCTCTCCCACACTTGCTAAGAACAACTAAACCTAACTAAACTAACTACTTAAGCTAAACTAAGCTACACTAAACTAGGGATTTATGAGCTAGGGTTTTGAAATGCAAGAGTAAAGGCTTGGAGGAAATGGAGCAAGCCCCAAATTCCACCAAGGAAGACTTGGATAAGGTTGGAGAGAGCTGGTCCTATATATACAAAAATTCAGGGGCAAAATCGTCAAAATGGGTCAAAATCTCAGAAAATCCTGCGTTGCAGTCGATCGACTGAGAACTAGTCTATCGACTGAGTTCCAGTCGATCGACTGCTTCCTCAAAATTGGCAAACTCACTGCCGAGCAGTCGATCTGGAGAGGTCCAGTCGATCGACTGGATCGTCCGTCGATCGACTGGTACGGCTGCTCCCGGCTCGGTTTTCTCATTTCCGCTCTAAACGTCTGCCGGCTGTCGCTCCTCATTCGCACTGTGTTCCCTTGTTTGTCCATTCCAATCCGAGTTGAGTGGGATGCCTCCAAACGTGCGCGGGCTCCGCTTGATCATCCTACGGCCAAAAGTACGAAAAAGAGAAAAAAATATGTTAAAAACTACTAAAAACCGCACAAAAGCTATAAAACCCTAATACTAACAAAATAGGCCAAAACGACTCCTAAAAGCCATAAATGCAAGCAAAACACACGCGAATGCGACACAAAAAGGTAACAAAAAAGTGTACAAATAAGTACAAATCAGCTTAGATGCCTAGGTGGACCCCACCAAGCTCGACCAAAACTCGCTCGGTTAAGTAAGTTTCTATTCCCCCTCCTTTTACTTGGTTTTCATTAAAATGCAGGTAATGCATGGTTTAAGTGTGGGGTGGGTAGGTGGTTAGGGTCCGGGTGTCGAAAAAGCATGATTTGTCTTCTTAACTCGAGCCTTGGCGAAGTGACGCTTACTATTTGTGCTTTTATATGGTTGAGTCAATTTGTGTGTCTTTTGTGTGTCTATTACATGTTTAAGCAACCTACACATGCTTGGAAGTTTGAATAGTTTACTTGTGGGTCTTTTGCATGTTTATGCCCTCTTGTGTGAGGAGTTGAATTTTTGTGCTTCGTCCAAAAACCGCCTATATATATATAATCAACATTTTCTCATGAAAAGATTGCAACGCTCTAAAATCTCTTTTGATTTTACTCCCAAATTCGGTGCAAACTAGCGAGTACCCTTGTGTGATTTATCGGCTTGCTTGCATTTTTATGGAAATTGCATTGAGGAGGTTTAATTTTGCTCGTACATGATTGAATTCGAAAATGACCTTGAGGCACATATATCACCCTTATTCCGGCCATATCCATATATATAAGCTACTTAAAAATCCCAAATGAGCCCCCTTGAGCCTATGCCCCGTTTCTTGTTAGCCGAGCTTGATTTTAGCTCTTATATCTCCATAAATTGTGAGGTGGGAGTGTATGATTAGGTGATAAGAAATGTGAGGGAAATCGATTGTGGGTTACGATTTTTGAGTTGCTTATACAAAAAAAAAGAGAAGAAAAATAAGACTCCAACACGAATCACAAAAAGTGATTAAGCGTGTGTTCAAGTGAAAAGCCTAATTTAAAGGCAAAGTTTAGTAAAAAGAAGCAAATTCAAAAAGCTTCTAAGTGTTGTGAAATAAAGTCGGAAAAGAGTGTGAGTATACGAAAGGGTTTCGAATGAAAGTTTGGCAAATTGGGTAAGGTGAAGCGATTATAAGCTTCGGGTTTTAGAAATTAGAATTTTGTGTGTTATTGATCGCGTTTGATCGTGTGTTAACCACTATATCCAAATATTCCATACCTTACCAAAGAGCTAACATTACAACCCAAAATAAAGACCTCTTTCGATTCTTGTTTGGTCATGTACTTTGAGCAATTTTGAGCGCCCGATTTGTGAAATCTTGACAAAGTGCATGTATTGACCGACTTGAGCGTAAACACGTCCTATATACTAAACACTTGAGCGAATTGGGCAAACACCCTAAATTTCCATTTGGGAGGAAGTCATCGATTTGGCTTGCATTTGAGAAAAGGTAATACGAGCAATGCTTGACGATAGCGAGTTTATGTTGATACTTCCATCATATTAATAAGGATAAGCACAAGGGTTTTTCTTTTTACATAATATCCATTGCATGTACACTCTCGATTCCTTTCATTGTTCGAGGACGAACAAACCGATAAGTGTGGGGTGATATCGGAAATCAATTCAATTGTGAGTCTCAAGGTGTTTATAGCTTGAGAAACGAAAATAAAATAAAAATTAAATTAGTAATGTGATTAACTTATGATAGATTGAATCAAAAACAATAATTGATGGGTTGAAAAGATTATTACATTGAATTATTCATTGGATCAATACTTCGGAATACCTTTATCTATTTATTCATTTTTTCTTTGAATTTTGTGTTGATCTTGGCAAACTTATAAACTAGTTTTAATTAGTTTTTATTATATTCGTCGATTGTTTATTAACAAAACAAGACCTTCCACCATTCGATTAGTTTAAATAAAGCTAAGTTGTATTATAATTTTATTACTTATTAATCTTATTTTAGTTGATCCTTGTGGAATACTACCTTGCTCATCATATCCCACATCTACATTATACACTTGCAGGTAGAGTTTAAATAAAAAAAGTGAAAACTCATGGGCCACGACTACGCACTCGAACACCTCATCCATGACATTCTCCCCCACCAAACTCATTACCATCCTCGGCGCAACACTTTCCCTATATATCTTTATTTCGCTTGCGAACTGTTAAAGATGATCTTCCTATTCCCAACTATTCCCTTCATCAAACATACCTCTCCACAAACAATACTCCGTGTGAGGTGGTACTCCCCTCCACCGAACCTCCCTATGCGAGAAATTTCCTTGACAAATTTGTTGGAGGTTACCACTGTCGTTGGTTCTCTACTTGCTGCCCCCACCCTAGGTACTATGTATCCTCATGGAATTGCTTGAGCTAACTCACATGGAATATTTGATGGGTTTTGAGGCTTGGTGGAAGATCCAATTGATATGACTCATTCCCAACCCACTTCTCGATCACAAATGGACCCTCATACCTTCGTACAATGCCCTTATGTGCGACTCACAAGGACTTAAACTGATGTGGTAGGAAATTCAACATAACTCGGTTCCCTAACTTAAATTCAACTGCATGCCTCTTCAGATCAGCTCACTTTTTCATCTTCTTGGCCACCTTAGTCAAATACACTCGAGCAAGATCTTCCTCCTCCTTCAAGAACTTAGCAAACGTTTATGCGAAGGGACTCTAACCCGTATACCCCGTCACCACTGTATGTGGTGTCAATCGCTTCCGCCCAACCTCCAACTCGAATGGACTCCACCCAATTTTCTTGCTAGTCTGCAAATTGTACGAGAACTACGCCACATCTAGAGGTTTTTCCCGATCCCCCTAATTTACACTTACGTAGTGCTGCAGATACAATATTAACAAGGCATTCACCCTTTCTGTCTGCCCATCCATTTGTGGATGAGAACTGGTCGAGAATGCTAGATCAGATCCCAATAACTTGAACAACCCATACCAAAACTTCCCGGTGAACCGCGGTCCCAATCACATGATTGTCTTCGGATTACCCCAGTAATTCTCAACATTATTTAAAAGTAGCTTGGCGGCATCCAAGACCCTGATGTTTGCATGTTCTAGGATAAAGGTCCTATACTTCAAAAATATATCCACTAATATATTAATTGATACAAACCCCTCGGACTTAGGCAATGTCGTAATATAGTCCACCAAGACACTTTTAGATGAACACTCCGATACTCTGGTATGGGCAGTGGATGTAATAACCCTCTTGGATGTTGTTGCTCAATCTTATCTTGCTAACATACCAGGAAGGTTCGAACATACCCCTGTACTTCCTCCCGCAGCTGAGGTTAGTAGTATGAATCCTCCAATAAGGCCATCGCGCGGGACATCCCAGGATATCCTGCACACTTGGAGTCGTGACATTCCTTCAAGAGATCTTGATAAATGTTGCCCCGTGTGGGCACATAGATCCACGTTCCCTTCATAAAGAGCAGATCCTCCTAGACCGATAACCTCCGAGTCTTCCCTTATTGGGCTAGCTCCACGAGATGCTTGCTTGTTGAATCCTTCTCAAGGCATTCTTGTATACGCTCCTCAAGATTTGTCTGAGGCTCACTCAGGTAGCCATCACTGCTTGCCCCTCGCCACCTTCCTCGAACCCATTATTTTCCTTATCTAGCAACACCAGAGATCCTATCTGAACTTCATCCCCTACCTCGAATACCTCAGCCTCTTGAGTCATTGTTACTCATTTATCCTTGAATAGGCAATCTTATCGCAAGTAGTTTATCTCCCTACAAATATGACAAGACCTCGACACTTGCCACTCAGTTCCTTGTGTCTATGTCCCTGCGTGGTTACCCTACCAATCATTCCCAGGCAGGTTGCACCCCCCACCTTTTCCCTTATCCACGCTCTGGACCTTCGGCTGATCTACGTTTAGCTTCATCTTAGTCAACTGCTCGGCCACCGTAAAGCTCTCTGCATATCTAACTTGGCCCACGGCCTCAAGCCATCACTAAACATGAATAGTGACTCCTATTTTGTTAGGCTCGAAAAATTGAGCGCAATCTTCTAGGACTCTATCATGTGCTCTTTGATAGTCTTGGAGTGCATGAGTTGCTTCAGCCTTATTTGTGCCTTGGATTTCATATTCTCTCTATAAAATCGGTCCTTGACCTTGACCTTGAAGTCTTGCCATGTCTCCAACACTAACGTACCTCATTCAATATCCATCTCACGCTTCCCCAACACAACAACGTCGTATTGACCAAGAAGAAGGGAGCTTCTCATAGCTTTGTGGCATCGTTTTGCATCCCGACCACCACAAAGCACCACTATACGTTCCACATGAAATCATCAACCTCATGGGTGCTCCTTGAGACTTTGAACAGACTTGGCTTGGGAACTATATCTTCATAGGTGCCACACCACATGGTGGCTCCCCTCCATTAGCCGCCACTCGCTTGACTAAGTTTGCCCTCCCCTCAAGGCATTCGACCCTTTCCATGACTTCTTCTCATAGATCCCTTATCATGGCTTGAAACTCCTCTTGCATATCTTCCAGGACAACCTTTAAAATCTCTAATATCTGGACATTGAAGCTTCCTATTAACCTATCCTCTAGTACATCACAAACCTTATCCAATGCGTCAACCATATCGACCAACCTGAAGAGATCCATGATAGTCTCTCCGTGCTCAACCATGGATTCCACAAGCCATGTCGCTCGCTCCTCCATAGACATAGACGCACATTGCTCCTTGGATCGCCCTTAAGTCATCTTGGTCTATTCCATTACTTGAATCAAATTTTATGTACACTCCATTACTCCTTTCTACAAGTTCTCGACCAGTGGTCGTCGAAACCACACAAGTATGGCTTTGATACCACTTGTCAGGGATAAATTGTGCAGTTAGAAACTCCTATGCGGAACTAGTCTTGGCACATCACCCAAGATAGTCAGCCTTATTTCATCTTCAAATATGATAAAGAATATAACTCGAAATTTAGGAGAAAGTTTTTGACAGTATACGTTAGAGTCACGAGGATTTTAGCTTTGTCACTTGTTATTCAATATAAAATCTTTTTGGTGAGAATACAATGGCCGAATATCCTCTTATAGAATGCTTCTAACCAAGCCTAATTTTGGACTCATAACTTTTAGACTCTTCTAACAATGTAAGGAAACTAATATAATCAATAAGGAAAATATGCAACAAGGAAATAAAGAAATACGATTGACACATAGGGAAAATTCTAACTAAGGGAAGTCTTGACTCCTTGACTTCAGTGAGCATGGCACTAGGCCTCGCTCGCTTTCGTCGTGGGCCTCATACAACTCTGGTCTGAGTCTATTTCCTGAGCATCACGCGTGCTCCTGTCGAGCCGCACTCTACACACTACGCTTGGCCCGCACATAATGTACCAACTACATTCATGCATGACGCCTAACTCGCACATGCTGCCTTTCATGCCCACACCCTCTCGCACACTCCAGCAAGTCTTGCATCCATATCATCGAAACTCTCGTCATTCTCGGCAATTCATGTGAGAAGTGCATCTATTCACTCGCTTATCTCGACCATCGCTCGGCACTCCCATCCAAGCTCTCGACCATTGCTCGACACCTCATATGTGACAGGATGCTCCTACATACAGAATAATAATATGTCCATTATAGATTTAAACTCCAAGATCAACAAATCTACGCGGAAGTATCCAAAGTTATCCTACCAAAACTTAAAGCATATAAAGTGGATTTAAGAGACACAAAGCTTCCTCTCATAAATGACTTTTAGGATTCGTTGGGATTCTGAATACATGTATTTTGAATATTAGGTGTTTAGAAATATGTGAATAAGAATCATCTATTTGTTGTAGAATTCATAATCTCTTACTTTTTAGTTTAGATGTAAAATTATGTCTGAAATGCAGAAGATAATATATTTATATTGTATTTGATGTCAAATTATATCTTTAAAGTGATTGGTGTTGTATTATTATATTATATCTCCCATATTTATTAATTCAGGATCCTCATATCCTATGTGTCTGCTTCTCAAACTTCGTTATCTTTAGAAAAACTTCTTGTGTTTCGGTGTCATCCGAGCCTAATATCTATCTGCTTCTCAAACTTCGTTATCTTTAGAAAAACTTCTTGTGTTTCGGTGTCATCCGAGCCTAATATCTATCTAATTTAATATTTTTTAATTATAATTTACCTAATTTGATATTTTCTTATTTATTATATTTTTCCAAATTAAATATTTTTCTTTTATTAAATTTTATCTAATTTAATATTTACTTTATCATATTTTGTATTATTCAATATCTTACTTTTATTCTACTAATATAAAAATATAAATAAGTCATATTTAATTAGAAAGAAAATCTATATAAGTTGAACTAATTTATATTTATAATAAAAATTAAAGTATTTTTATTTTTAAGATTTTAAATATTCTATTTAATTAAAATATGAGTTATATTAAATTATTACAAAAGGTAAATAAATATAAAAGAATATAAACTTATATTCTCTTATCTAATCTTATATAATTCATTGAGAATAACATTGAAAATATATATGGAAAACTATTGTTACGCTAAAAAAGAAAAACGAAACAAAGAAAGACAAAGAAATAAAATAATTATAAATCATTATGCCTAGAAAAGTAAATATTAAGTATATTATAAATCTCCTTATCTAATCCCAATATAATATATTAATACACACATTATATATCTACATGAACAATTTTACACAGAAGAGAAAAGGAATAATAATAATAATAAAATAATATTACATTTGTTACAAGTTAGATATACGATGTTTTTCAATAGAATTAATAGTGCCTTATAGATCTTAATTTTTATATCACATATTCACATGTGACACACAGATGTTGTATATTTTACATTTTAACTCAATTTTTTATGAGCTTGCCCGTCAAGTTTAGGGTATTTTGCTATACCTTATAATTAATTTCGTGACTCTCGGGTAAAAATGAAAATTCTTTATTGTGAAAACCAGTTTTACGGTAATTAAAAGAAATAATATTTCGATTTGTGTGTAAAAATTATTTATTTTGAAAAACAGTCTTCCTGTAAATAGAACAAATAATATTATGATTTTTATGTACCATTTTTAATATAAATATTTTAGTATTTTTAATGAATATTATTTTTTTTCAAATCTCGCATAATATGCGGGTGTTAAGCTAGTTTAATAATATTTAAATATAATGATGATAAGATAAAAGAGACGAGCATGTGGATTAGATAATATATGATGGGTAGCACTCTTGTCAGGCCGAACTAACGGATCATCCGTTAGGCCAAAAATTCATACTAATACATCATAGTACAAAAGTCAATACATTATAGTGAAAAACCAATACATCATAGCACCAATAAATCACAGTATAAAAACCAATACATCATATCACGAGTCAAGAATTTATGAAAAATCAATACTTTCGAGTACAAAAACTAATATATCATAGTACAAAACTCAATACATTATAGTATCGAGTCAGATGGCCTAACGGGTCATGACCCGTCAATCTGGCCTAACACAAGTGTTTGTCATATATGATAGGGGTTAGGTGTTGTTGGTTGAGTACTAATCATTTAAGACTTAAAACAACAAGGATTATGACTCGACTCGCAATCTCGTTATTGTCAACCCTAGCCCAAACATGGTCAAAAAGACAATAAAATCACTCCCTAGATGGCAAATCAAATGAATTTAAGACCGACCCGATTTTATTTGTTAGATCCCAAAGCTTATGTCATCTCCATAACAGATATTTAAAAACAGTAGGTCTAATATAGAACAGATGTATGAGATGACTTTGGTTAGACAGACATACTTTTGGAACAAAAGTGCGTATTATTACGGTGAAAAGTCATTCTTACTAAAAGTATGCATCATCAAAAGATATATATTTTTATAAAGTATTACATTTTATCATAAAAGTAAGCATATTTATTTAAAAAGTATGATTGCAAACAAAAACCATTCATACACCTGGTGTAGAGTAGTTTTTAAAAAACAATAAACATAAAAATGTGTGGAGAGTGAAGAATTTGGACTCCATCATTGTCATCTACTTCCCCCATCCTTCCTCGTTAGGATGATGGGGAAAATGATTTCTCCATTCCCTTTTATTTATATTCTTATTTACTCACTCCATCCGTATAAGATAGACTTGGAGATAAAAACTCACATATTAAGAAAATATAAATAATGTATTAGTCACTATAAATCATATTCTATTCTTTCTACCACACTTTCTTTTATTTTAATTTTTTAGTATTACAATAAAACAAAGTGACTTAAATAAAGATATGTTAGTCTTTGTTACATAATTAATACTTTTAAAACGTAAACAAATCTATAATTGTGTATAATCTCAGATGGACGGAGTGAGTAGTTCTTATTCCATATCCCTTTTGGGTAGTTTCTTAATATTATTATTTTTTAAATAAAGTATCATATTATTTGGTGTGTGTGTGTAGAAGATTTGATGCTCCAGCATCATAAAATCTTTGACAAATATGGAATATATGGTGGTAATTTATATATTTTTTGGTGTGTGTAAAAGATTCGATGCTCCAACATCATAAAATCTTCGACAACGATGGTATATGATGGCAATTTATATTATGCATATAGTTTTATATTCTCGACTCGTCTCTTATATATTCATCACATAGTTCTTGTAATTCGACATGCATGACAAATATATAAGTTATGAGAGATGGATATAAATTATAATTTTATATTTAACACCTGTCACTTGTATATATTCATCACTCACTTTTTGTATATACATCATACACCTCGAGTCCATGATATGAGAACTCGTATATGTTTTATCCATCACTTTTGCGATATATTGATCTACTAGATCAATAGATCTGCATAGGTTTTAAATATGTTTATATATGTATATGTTTTACTATTTTGTAATTCTTACAATTTCAACCCTGTTATCTGATTTAAATTCTTATGCAAAGTGAATGGCTTAATTGATTTTTATAATTAAATTAAATTAAAGCTTTGGCATAATTGCTTTAGTGAGTCTGTGTACATTAAATGTACGAGTAATATTCTATTAGACGATCATACTTTTTCAACAAAAATACATCTTTTTACGGTGGAAGGTAATACTGAACACATGCCACCCAACCTACCCGACCAGCCCAGCAGCCCACCCTGCCCGACACTTAATACCCCAAAAATGTCCCAAGGGTGATTCGAACTCGTGACTTCTTAGGTAAACAATTATATTATAATTATATATTATTAATATAAAAGTGTATTAAAATTATATTATATGTATTGACATCATATTATATATATTAAATTAAAATAATAATATATTCAGACAATAACAAATAAAAAATTTAGATAAGATTTACAAAAATTGTTATTGATATTAAAAAAAACACATTATTTATTATATTTTTATATTTATTAGACATATTAGTTAAAGTTATAAATTATATTATAATTATATATTATTGTATAAAAGTGTGTTTTAATTATATTTTATGTACCGAAAATTATATAAAATAATATTACATTTAAACAAAAACAAAATAAAATAGAAATTTGTAATCCCTTGATAGTTTTAACATTTCTTTATTTTTTATGCTACAAATTTGTTTATTATTTTTTTTTTGTGCTAATTTTTTTGGTGCTAAAACTAATGAGGGAATACAAATCCCTCGGTACTCCAAGAGTGTCCTAAAGTTCCTCCATCGAACTGTAGTATGGAATCATCCCCAAAGATCTCGGTCAAACCATGAATAAGCAAAACGCGAATACCACCTGAAGCCACGGGAATAACACTTGGTAGAAGACCCAATCTTGAGTGAAGTAAATACTACGATTTCGATTTTTGTCAATAAAATCATCATGCAAAAAATGAACAAAGCCAAAAGTGATGTCTCTTTCTCCTTCAAGTTTACCTACTATGGTATCAGGGTGAATATGATCTGTTTTTTAAATTATTTTTTATGCTATGATATCATTAAAAATATTTTAGAAGTAGGTAACCATGGGGTAAATTATATGTGAGTCATGTATGTATATGTGTCTGACTTATCTTTTATATCTTTATAAATTGGTAAGCATAATTAAATTAAAAAGAAAAAACAAATTTATGCTCGTTTAATTCTCAAATTACTTAGGAAACTGAAATCCCTCAGTATTTTTCCTAGGTCATTATGGCGGTAAAAAATGACGCTGAAATACCAAGGGATTCACCGACGAACTAATTATCATGGGATATTTCATCGGTAATGCCGTCCATCGATAATTATCAATGGAAAAAATCCGTCGATAAAATCTTTTTTTCAAAGTGTTATGATTTTTCAACATAAAATTATACTTTTTGTTTAAACAAATACGACTATCTAACGAAAACCTCCTCACACATTAGTGCGTAGTTGCGTAAACAACCCCCCAAATCATGAAACCATTAAAAAAAAAGGGAATGCTTAAACATGATTGAAAATGATATCATTAGCAACTAAAAATGTCTTTGATGTAATGTAAATTGAACTAAAATATTTGACATATAAATTAAAAAGTTACGTGGCAAAAAAAAAAAGAAAAAAAAAAGATATATATATATATATATATATATATATATATATATATATCATATTATATATATATATATATACTATAGAGAGAGAGAGAGAGAGAGAGAGAGAGAGAGAGAGAGAGAGAGGAGAGGAGAGAGGGTGGGTTCAAATGGAACCATGTCATTATATGCGAATCTGCGAACTAGTGCTTTTATTATATACCAACAATACTTTTATTATACAATCACAATGCTTTATTAATATTTTCAGTTATATACACTAGTAGTGCTTTTATTATACAATCCTAATGCTTTTAATTAAATAAGAAAATACACAAAAAGTCTGATCTATCCATTTAATTAGATTTAAGGCCATAATTGACCCTATGTTCACATATAGGAACATGGTTCTCTTTTTAACCTAATCATATATATATATATATATACTATATATAGTATATATATATATATATATAGTATATATATATATAATATATATATATATATACTATGGAAAATATTCTCTATTCAATGTTTTCTTATTCATTCATCATTTAATATTAATCAATTGTTTGCTTTTTATTATTTACTCGATTATTTTAAGCAATCTACATTTACAACTAGATAAGGTTTTTTTTTTATTTATTTTTACTTCATTTGTCGAGACCTTGGTAATCGATTGTGTGCCAGTGAGGATGCTCTAATGAACTATGCTCCTAACTAAGACAATGATAATAACAATTAACAAATATTTGTTAAAGTTTTGATTCATACTATACTTGCTACCTTTTCAATTTTATTTCCACGAGAAGAGATATTTTTGTACTAGGTTTTATCAAAACACATGTTATGTCGGACATTTAAAAAAAAGGAGGAATATATATAGGGCGCGGATATACGCATACCAAAAACTTATTAGTTCACCCCAATTAATTATTTTTCACAAAAATGCCAAAGTTACTCTTCTAACCCTCAACACCCCAAAATTCAATTCATCTTCATCAACCTCAATCACCACCCTGTCCACGCCGCCGCTGCCACCACCACTGCCATCACCATCGCTGCCACTGTTGTCATCTTCATTGGCGGCGTCCACTGAAGTGAAAAAGTACACACTCCACCACGTCACCATTACACAAAGAAGAAAAACAAATGTCAAAATATGCATTCGTACCTCGGGGTGTTGAACCGGTTACGGTTAACCGGTTAATCGCCAGTTAATAACCAGTTGACCGGCGGTCACGCTTATAACCGTAACCTTCAACCAGTTGTCGGCGGTTAGGTTACAGTTAACCGTAATCACCGGTCAACCAGATTTAAAAATAAAAACTCATCAGCGGTTTAACTGCCCGATTGATAGTCGTTAAAAATCAACGACTGAGATCAACTAGCCGTTGAAGATCAACGGCTGAAATTCAAAAAAGAAAGTAGTCGTTGGCGATTAATCGGTTTAATCGCCGGTTAATCGGACCGGTTAACGGCTACTTTTTTGAATTTATTTTATTTTTTTAATAGATTTTGACACGTATAAATACCCCACTCTCCAACACCAATCCTCACACCAATTAATCTCTACTTATTCTTCTCCTTCTTCTCTTACATTTTCAAGTTTCAACTCAAGTTACGAATTTGTGCAAGAAATAATATCAATAATATTCTTATTCTTCTTAATTCTCTTTTATAATATTATTATGGCAAGCTCTTCTCGTAATGTCAATACCAACACTCCAACCTCTTCTCGTCGAGGTCGAGGATCTCGACGAGAATCTTCGGTCGTTGCCGGAGATTATGTTTCCAATGAGATGACGGCGGAAGAAGTTGAGAACCTATATAATCAAATCAACTTTGGTTCACAACCTCAAACTAACTTTGAAGAGGAATCACCTAGCTCCGACGAATCCGAACCGCCGGCCGCCGTCAATTTGGATGAAGATGAGGAGGGAGCGGCGGGTGATATGACACCGCCTCAATCGAACCAAGGGAATCCCAATCCCCCATCTTCGATTGCATTTCACAAGAATGAATATCAACGGCAAATCTCGGGCGCAATGCAATTATTGTACGACTCATTACGCCTTTGGTTCTAAAAATAATAGAGGCTACGGGTCGCTCAAATACCACATAGGCAAGAAGCATCCCGACAAATACGACGTGGAAAGCTCTCAAACACAACTAAACTTCTCATCCTCATCTATCACTGGCGTCGGTACAAGCGGCCAAGGTACGAGTTCTTCTAGTTTATTTCAATATACCGAAAGTGGTCGTAGAAAATTTCTTGCAAAATTTGTTTCCGTTATGGGTCTTCCTTTAATCATGCACATAGTAATCATTATGAAAATTATACTAGGGTGCGTTTAATCCATCTAGCACTAGGATTTCACGAAATAAATTGACTCGTGATGTTGAAAAAATGGCTGGTGAGTATAAGTTGAATTTAATTTCAATATTTGAAAGTTTGTCATGTTCGGATTTTTGGACAGATTCCTTTCATAATCATATGGGAATTACTTGCCATTGGATTGATAATTCTTGGACTTTGAAAAAACGTTTAATTGCATATAGAGAGTTTGATAGTCAGCATATCGCGGTGAATATTTGTTGGGAATCGGTAGTACCGTCGCGCAGCGGAAAACAAAATTTTTTAAAAATTAAATTAATTGAATCGAATTCAATTGACGACGGTCCAATTTTATAATCAATTAATTGAAACAATGTTTTAATTGCTTTATAAATAGAAACAATTCGATTTTCGTAAAATCAAATGAGCATGATCGGTTTCTATTTAATATATTAAACATATATATAACAATTATATATATATATATATATTAATATATTAATCACGTATTTATAATTATATATATTATATACACATTTCATAAACATATATATATATATATAATATATAATAATTACATATGCGGCACATACATTATACACAACATATATTAATCATATAAATACATCATGCATGCAAAATAATATATATATATATATATATATATATATATATATATATATATATATATATAATAAACATTCATGCATATAAAATTGTTTCAAACATACATAGCATAATTCATACATATCACATATATGTATATAGCATGCATCATACACAATACACACAACATATATGTTTCATGCACAGCACACACACTGCATACATATACACATGCACGGCTCACACGTATATATCACAAGCTGCACATATATATGTTTCATATACATATTACAAACATATGTAAAGCACGCAATACCTCCAGGCTCCTTTCTGCACCTCACGGCTCGGCAGCTGGGGTACCTCGGCTGCGGCAACCACTCGAGGACGGAAGCGACACAGCACAGCGACTGACCGGCGGCAGCGGTGCGGAGGGCGCTGGCGGTGACGGGCGGGCTTCCCGTTTTGCACAGCAGCGGCACGTACGGGTGGCTACGGTGCGAAGCGGCGCGGATGAACAGAACTCCGGCGACTGGTAGCAACGGTTCCCGACTTCGTTTGGAACGGCGGCAGGCGCTGCTTTTCGGAACGGCAGTCGCGCTGCGGCAAAACCGCTGGCGAGACGACGCAACACGGCACAGCGGCGATGCGGCGGACTCCTGCGTGACAGGCGGATGGCGTCCGCGTCTCCGACGACGGCGATGGATGGGTGCGACGCGGCTCCGGTGAATCGGTGTCACACACCGTATTACCCGACGTCCTTACGACGGAGCACTAGATCCGTCGAAGGATTGAGAACGACGCAAACGAGAAAACGAGGTCCGAACGATTCGGTAGGCGGCGGCCGGCGGCAAGCGGGGCGGCCGAAGGTGGACGGCTGTAGGGCTAGGGTTTTTTCTAATTTTTCCGTCTCTGGTTTTTGTCTCTATTGTTATCAAGTTTTGAACAATTCAACCCCTTTTTTATCAAGAAACCCGTCTGCCTCTTTTTATCTTTTATTTGTTTTAAAAACATAAGCTTAAGCCCAAATCAAATAGTGGGCTGAAAGAGGACGGCCCAAACAAAAAACAAAACAAGGCTTTTAATTATATTTAAAAACAAGCCCAACTCAACTTTTAATTTAATAAAAACATCGGCCCAGTAACTATTAAACGGTTTATTGGGTCGACCCTATTTTAAATTAAAACCCCATCGGAATTAAATCATTTCTCACAAACGATAATTTCGAAAAATATAACAATTATATTTTCGCGTCCAGAGAACCACTTAGAGATTTCTAGGTGAGGGAGTTCAGTGAACTCATCATATGAGCACCTACTTATGTATGTCGATGTCCAGACACCGTGACCGATGAGACGCGGTCCACATACACTAAGTACTAGTCTTAACGGGAAAGGCCTGTATCCTCATTATGGCGTAACCCTATGACTAGGAACAAGTTCGACGAGTTACATTACGTGCTAGATTATCTCACGGTTCTGCTAGACCCAATCTACCGTAATAAAGTAACTTCATCAGGACCATACCTATGCAACTAGCATGGGACAAAAGATATGGAATG
>BMAC01000514.1:191037-205628 GCA_014905375.1 Phtheirospermum japonicum | reverse complement strand
ATAATTTTCTCGTATTTTTTCTCAATTCATAATCACAATTATGAAATTTAGATTCAATCATATTGACATCTAACTATGCTAAAATTAACAATTAATTTCTAGCTGTCGTTTTCAATAATCAGGAAACACTTGGTGTGACCCTCAATGGTTCAGGTGTAAGCTAGCCGTGGGTTTACAACACATTGCGATTCGAACAACATATTGTTCTTATATGAACTCGTCCCTTAGAGTCCCTGATTAAATAAAACTCATTTTACTTAATCACTGGTCCAAACCCAATATGTATAATAGATATTATTTCGAATAAGAAACGATTGTATTACTAGAGAATAGTCAGACCACAGCCACAAGTTGGCTTGTTGGTCACCTTATTCCAACAATATTTTGCGCAAAATAGCCACTGTTTTGTCCGAGTATCATTTAGGTACCAATTTCTTTTCAATTTTATTTGATAGTTCCGTCGCTAATACGGCTAGTTTAGATATGTTAAAAGCTTTTTGTCAACTAGCTATTAGCGGCAAAAATTTTCATATTAGATGCATTTGTCATATTTTGAATTTATGTGTTCAAGATGGTTTAAATCTTTTTAAATCTAAAATTCACCCGATTAGGAGTGCAATATATTATGTACGTAAAAACGATTTAGTTCAAAAAAAAGGCAAAAAAAATTTCCGAACCAATGGTTTGCATCCAAAACTTTTTTCAATTGATGTGCCAAATCGTTGGAACCCTACTTATAAATTGCTTAATGATTCTTTTGAATATAGAGATGCATTGTGTGCATTTTTTAATAATCAAGATGTCAATTTCGTTTTGTTTTCGCATATGTGGGATGATTGTTATAATATGATGTCCATTTTAAACACTTTTAACAACACCACCGTGACTTTATCCGTTGTTTGTTATCCTACCTCCACACTACTTGTTGACCAATGTATTCAAATTGTACTTGTTAGTACTTATTTACTTGATTATTCTAAACTAGGTGAATGTATTGCTAGTATGTTGAGTAAATGGTTCAAATATTTTCTGTACAACCAATGTCTTTTTGATTGCAAAAATTTTAGACCCGGATTATCCGGTGGAGGGTTTACAAAATTTACTTAAAGTTTATTACGGTGAATTAAGACCTTTTTTAGAAGCTTCAAATATTGAAATTCCTAGCCCTCTTAGTGTTGCTCACCAAGCACAACAATCTTTAGTGCTACTTTTTAAGATTACAATAAATCTTCTAGTGATGTTAATGTGTCCCCTTCCCCTTCCCCCATAACTTCTAATACAAGACCCAACGACCATCGACAAGCTCTAGCCCCATATACAAGGTTGCTTGAGGATACTAAGCGAAAACGGCAACGGGCTAGTGCTAGTCGATCAATGGAATTAGATAGTTGTTTGGGGGCTTTTGAACTGAGTTCGGTTCCAAAAAATCCCGATGGTACTACTAACGATCTTATGTAGTTTTGGTCGAAAGTGACCACTATTTTTCCTACACTCTCTAGGATTGCCAAGGAGGTTCTCGCCGTTCCTGTTTCAACAGTTTCTGTTGAACATGCCTTCAGCACGAGAGGCTTTGTGTTAGATAAATGTCGGTCGATGCTGTTACCCAAAAATCATGAAAATCAAATGTTGATGTATGATTGGGTCAAAGCCAAGAAACGAGAACAAGAAATGGAATTGGATGAAGATGAAGAAAGCGACTATTATGATACCACTTCGGGAAACGACATCGACGAATAGGTAAGTAGGTAAGTGAGGTAAGCGTAAGAATTACGTGGATTTTGATTCATTTACAAGGATACGTCGGTAAGTTAATTTTAATAATAAGAGTTAAAACTTAATTTTAACTTCTAATATTAGAATTAAAATCAAGTCCTTTTTTTATACTTATTTAAAAAAAACCGATCGGCTGCTATGCAATCGATCGACTGCTTTACTGTCGATCGACTGCCCTTCGCAAAATCTAGAGAGCCTCTGTCCTTCAGTCGATCGACTGCATTCCTTTAAAAAAATTTAAAAATAAAAACTGGCAGTTAACTGCCGGTTCGGTTAACCGGTTTAACCGTAATCTTAACCGGTTCTCCACCGGTTAGGTTACGGTTAGGGTTGAACCGGTTAATTAACCGACCATTTTTTAACCGGTTCAACACGTCTGTTCGTATTGAATTTTCGAATGCATTCGGAAAACCAGTAATGAACATGCTCATGGCATTCGAAATTTTGGTTCGAACACCACGAAGCACGTTTGAACTTTATTTCCAAATGCATTTTAAAATCTGGAAGACCAACAATGATACATGTTGATGGCGTTCGAAATTCTGGTTTGAATGCCATGGAGCACATTCGAATATTATTTTCGAACGCATAGAGTTTTCCTTTTTTTTCTCTTCTTCTTCTTTTTCGGTGGAGATGACGATGATGGTGGTTGTGTCGGTTGCAGTATGGAGGCACGACTATAGCATACTTTTCTTTCTTTTCTTCTTTTCTTTTTTCTTTCACGGAAGTTGTGGTGGCGACGACGACAGAGGTGGCAGCAGCAGGGGCGGCGACGACGGTAGCGAAAGTGTTTGTTGTGGATGACTGAAGAAAATGAAGTATGGTTTGTGGTATTTATAGTATGAGGGTAATTTTGATATTTTTGTATTTTTTTTTAAATTAGGGTGAACAAAAAAATTTTTGGGATCAGTATATTTACACCTATATATATAACACTACGGTTCTATTTGTAGAATTTTTATCATCTAATTCAAATATGTCATGTAAATCATGTATAAGTTATTGTACTGTTATATGCGACCTTTATCGGGTGTGAGAAATCTATATAAATTTGAGTAGATAATTATAATTTGGAGTGATGTATTTATAACATACCTGACATTTATCTAAAGTATTTGTTTAGGGCGCGGATATACGCACCCCAAATACTTATGAGTTTACCCCAAATTATTTTAGACAAAGATAGGGCTTAATGAAAAGACTGAAATAACCCTACTCACAATATATAATTAAAATTAAAAAAATAAAATTAATATAATTATATAAACATTAATATATATATATATATATATATATATATATATATATATATATATATAACATGTGCGGATATACGCACCCCAAAATACTATTAGTTGACCCCAAAACAGAAAAATATTAAATCCTCGTAACTTCTTTTTCATCCCCAAAACCTGTTTCAATACCTAAAAAAAATTCACATTAAAACTTGTAAGAATGGAGGATAATGATAAGAACAAGATGAATAATGTTATTATTCTTGACATCTATCTGTTTTAGTCAGTTTTTTTTCTCTTTTTTTTGGGTGTATTACTATTTATTGGGTTGAAAATCGCGAATATGTTCGATCTGGTTTTAATGAACAATTGATGTATGTTCGAAAGTTCTGACCAAACATTATACATATGTTCGAATATATTATTTGAACACTTGCATATTGTTCGAATGATATTTATGAACATGGCCTATATGTTCGAAGTTTTCGACCGAACAGATGGCTCTGGTTCTACGAACCAGAGTAGAACACGGTAATTTTTTCAAAAACTTCAAACCCTAACCTAAATAAGTGAATCAAACCCAATGAGAAACTTATCCCGTACGTTTGATGGCTCACCCCGTTCAATTCTTCATCTCGGTAAATTATATGGATTTTTCAAAACAATTTTTTCCTCTTTCTTCCCCCTCTTTTTCTCCTCTACCTGCGTTTTCTTTCTTCTTCGCAGTTTGTGCCTCTCTCACTTTCTTTTTCTTTTCTTTTTCAATTTATTATTATTCTTTTTATTTTAGTTTATTATTATATTATATATTATATTAAATAGGGGTAAAATAGGGTGTTTGTGGGGTTGATTTAGTAAAAAAAAATACATTTTAAAAGTTTTTGGGGTGTTTTTATCACTTGGGGTTAATTCATAAATTATTGGGGTGCGTATATCCGCGGCCATTTATTTATTAAATAAAATGCAATAAAAAGTTGTGATGTCATTGTACAACTAAAACAAAAGTGGGATATTATCAATAATATACAACTAATTAGGATGGTTACTTAGTCATTAAATAAATATGTTTTAAGTTTAACAAACAATTCTCCTTCTCTTGGCTCAATTATAAGAATGCCAATATGGCCACAAGATTAAAAAAATTAATTCAGTAGTGCTCAAACCACAAGGAAGGGGATTGAGACTCCACAACAACAAAAATCAGCTGTGATACTTAATTATATATTATCCTCCTCCCCAATGTTGAACTAACAGTAAATGATTTAGATTTATACAATCATGTTGATTTCTTGACAACTCTATACGACTTTTTTGTTAGACAAGTGATGGACCCAGTAATATTTGAATGAGCTCAACAAACCCGGCTTGATCGGCTTGAGAGTGAAACATGTCCTATCCAAATGTGCATTTTATTGCGTGGTAATATATTATAGATTTCGATACAATTGTATATAGGAATTTTATGCAGTCGTTGATGTTGCATTACATTGAACAACAAAATAACGAGGTACAATTTGATTAAAAAAATATGAAACGTGACATGAAGTTCACTAAATTGATCGTGCTGTACTAGTTATCGATTGGTTAATTAAATAAGTTTTCTATTGAGTCCCTCATTCATTAGTTAATCACATCATATCAAGTTAAATTATAAATCAATATCTACCTCAAAAGTGAGATTCCTACTGAACCTGACATATCACCTTATGGGTCTTAACTCACGATAATTTTTTCTTAATAGTATCGAACAATGGGTAAGATATATAGTTTAACCTTAATAAACATCATTTTTTTTGTTAAATCACTTAATTTACAAGTTTGCGGTGTATCACTAAAAAACGTATGTTATTTAAAAAATATATATATTTAAGTTTTCCTAAAACACGAAGCAGTTATTTTGAGGCCGGGGCCCAAAAAATGGTACTAAATAAAAATTGGCCCAAAGGGCAAAATGAGTCTAGCAAGACCAATTACTAAAAAAAAAAAAAAGCAAACGGGGCAATTCAGTAGTTTTATCTGTTCGCTCCTTCATATCCCCTCTCCCATTTCATATCCACCGTACTATTTTTCTGCCCTAGCACCTGCTATTCTCTTTCCCGATTGCAATTCCTCGAATAAAAATCTGGAATTATTTTGTTTCCCCCCAAAATTTTTACAGTAAATTTTCTTCGGTTTTTGTTATTTCTTTTGATATATATATATTTTCCCCTCTGATAACTGTTTTGTGTTGTGATGAAACTAGGGTTTTGTATGCATTCACACCTTATTTCCTCGTAAAGTGTGTGGGCTTCTTCTCGATTTTTCCGCTCCGTCACTGCAAATCCTATTATTGACTGTGAGTGTTCTTTTTTCTTACATTTACAGTATGCATTCTGAGCATGTTTATCTGTCAGTTCATTTTGTTGTTGGTTTCCGTGGAGTTTGGGAGATATATAATTTCTTGGATAAGTTACTTTTTTTTTGCAGTTGTAAGTTGATACGCTGTCAATTGTAAATCCGTGTGAGATTTTAATATTTCTTGGCCAGGTTTTGTTATTCGAGATAATAATTTGACTTTCTCTGAGCGTCAGGGGCGTTTCCTAGTGTATTTATGGGGGGCTTTAGCTTGCAAACTTTTCACTCATCCCCTATATATATATATATATATATATATAGTAAAATACATATACAGAAGTTAAATGATAAAGTCCACATGATGTCAATATATTTAATTGTAGTTATGATTTCTTAGAATATTAATTATGAATTTATATATCTTATTTTATTTTAGTCCAAATATCTGAATATACGTAATTCAAATTGGATTTTCTCATTTATATTAATTGTCTTTCTAGATTCTTATTTTGTTTAGTACTTAGTTATAAAAATGCACGGTAAAATTTAAAACCAGTGATACATCCTTTGAGAGAAAATATGAAATATTAAATAAAAACAAATCAAATTAGTCCTAAAACTCTTACATGTGACACGAGCCATCCAACAATTGAGCCATGAAGAAGCGTGTGCAATTTTCTTGGATATGGAGAATGGTTGTAAGAAAAGAGAGAGAGAGAGAGAGAGAGAGAGAGAGAGAGAAGTTTTGTTGCAATTATATCGCAAACATGTTTTTTTTTTGGTGTTCTTTAACCCTTGCAACACAAATGGTCTAGCTCCGCCCCTGCTGCGCTTGTTTGTGTTAATTTTGTAAGTCCTGTGGGGCTGAAGTATCTTAACTTGCAAATTGTTTCATGTATGCATTTACAGTTGCAGAACGTGCTTTATATGTACATGTGAGTTGAGAAATTGTCTCACTGTTGGCCTAAATGCTGATGCTTTGTCATATGTGTAGCATTACTTTCTTTTTATACGCATTCATTTTGCTTTATCATGTCAAGTGAGAGCCTGGAGATGGAAGTAGGAGTTTGGGTAATGAAAATGATGATATGTTGTACATTTATTTTCAACAAATATTTTTAAATGTGAAGAGTCCATTTTTCATCTTAGTCTTTATTTTTTATTAGTGAAGAAAGCAATTGATTCATCTTTCGGTCTAGCAAGCTAGTCTTCATAACAGTCACATGTGCAGTACTCTCACGTTGTTTTTTTGTACATATTACTTGATATCATTCTTACTGTGGAATTTTAAATTTCTTTTACTGCACAACATTTTCTTTTCTAATTTCAGTTTTTCAGAAAGAGTATTGTTGGAACAAATAAAAAATTACTAAATAATTTGAGACATTTATGGAGAATTCAGTGAAATCAAGTCTGTTGGCTCACTTAGTTGGTAAAAGATTTGCCTTCTGGAGTTGAGAAAGTATTTATAACTAAAAAGTCATTTCTCTTAGACATATAATGTCAATGCAAATGGATACATGTATTACTACTGGCATGTTATGTCGTGCATTGATATACTGAATTGCAATATGCTAATTAAGCTCTTGTTTGTTGCGTGGCCTTTATCTCGTGTTCTAAACACACAATATGTTTGGCATTTTACTAACATAAATTGACATTGTATTGATGATTCTAGGTAAGGTTTTGATAAAGGGGTAATTTGAAATAATAAAGATGTCATCACCATATGTCAAACTTGGCAATCGATCACTTGATCAGTGGAAGGTCACTGAGCTGAGGGAAGAACTCAAGAAACGTAAATTGACTACTAAGGGCTTGAAAGAAGATCTAGTGAAGCGTCTGGATGAAGCCGTTCGCACTGAGCTGGAAAACTCAAAGGAGGACGAGGGAAGTGATGAAGGTGACGCCAACGAATCTGAGTTATCTTTGGAACAAGCAAAGACAGAATCTGATGTTCCTGGAGGAGCCAAGGAATTTATGGATGTAGGAATTAGCATGGATGAAAAGTCGGATGCGAAGCCTGAGAATGAGAGTGATGACCATAGGTCATTGTTTGAAGGTAAGGTTGAAGTGAGCTTAGAACAAGGAACCAAGGCTGCTGAGCTGCAAGAGGAGCATGGTGCTCAAGATACTACTGTGGAGACTACTGTCGTGATCAATGAGACAGTTGAGTCTGTCACAGCTGTGAGCAACAATGACGGACTGCCACATGCGCAGGAGGGTGCTAAGCCTGAACTCTCTGATCCCAAAACTCAATTGCCTACTATCAACGAGAGTAGCACGCCTGTGGCACTTTCTGGTGGGCCAAACATAGAGGATACTGGAACTCAGGATGAAGCCTTGCACTCAACAGTTGAAATGGAAACTGATGATCCCAAGTATCCCCAACCGGATTCCAATGTCCAGCCATTGAAGTATCAGGTATCTGAGGTTGTCCCTGATTTAGGGTTTCAAGTAACATCTGATTCTGTTTCTACTGAATCTGTCACCATTATTGAGAAAAATGAACTAAAGGTAGATGTAATTACTGATAATGTCCAATTAGAACTAGATGTTAAGCATGAGATGGCGCAGCCGCTACCCAGCAGTGCTGTCCCCGAAGAGCCAGTTAACAAAACAGATATTCAAGAGCCAATTAACAATAAAGATGGCGAAGAGCCACTTGACAAAAAAGATGTTGACGAGCTTCTTGACGAGAAGGTATCTGTTGAAGCTGCAGAAATGGTTGATGGTCTCCAGAACATTGATAGGGAAGATTTGATTCCTGAGAAGTTAAATTTAGACAGGAGTTCTGGGGATGATTCCATGGAGGAGGATATAGGGGAAAGTAAACCAATAGAATACAAGTCTGATTCTAGTAAAATTGGTGACAATGTAGAAAATTCTGGAAGGCCTACTCTGAAAGAGGAGGATCACGTTGACGTTGATGTCGTTGGTCATGATAAACCAGTCGAAACCAAGCCTGTCAGTGCTGAAAATGAGACTGCCTCTTCATTGGCATCGGTTAAAAGGAAATTTAATGGTAAGAGCTGCACATCCACATTTCATGTTTATGTAATTTTGCGTTGTTCTCATTTACTTGAAGTCATTGATGCGATTCAACTATATCCAAGTTATCTGGCTTCTATTTGGTAAAAAAGCCTTGCAGATGGGGGCAGAGTTTTACTCTGAATTTTGTATCCAGATGGTTTTCTTCCGTATGCTTGTGGTCCCTCTTGAACTGCTTGAGAAACTGCACAAGGTTTATTGCAAAATTAGGTTCATTAGATGCATGGTTGCTTATTCCTGTTTTATTTTGAGGTTGTGGATTTCAATATTAGATTTTTGTTTATTCAGTGACTTTGATGATATATTTGATATAGGCCTTAGGTAATATTGCTATAAAGCTGGCTTACTACATAATCTATGGGCTTTTAGTACCAAAGAAGATGGCTGATCTAAGCCAGGATTTCTTTGATTAAGAATTTTATACTAGTGGTGGTCAGTTTATATAATCAAATATACAACAAGTTGATCTACAGAGCAATTGGAGAAATATCTATGCTTACTCTGAAACAATTAATGTCACTTTCAGCTTGTTTATATTGTGGCTAATGTTTTTTTAACTGTTGATAACTTTGGTTATCAATGATTGTAAACTTTCCAGATAAAGCGCCGGTTGGGAATAGTGACCCTGTGAAAAAGGCACGCAGGTGGAATGCCGAAGGCCTAAAAGGTTCTGAGCCACATAGTAGTACCACAGTGGTTTCCGCAACATCCAAGGGTTTGTCTGAACCTACTTTCAAGCCCTTCTCTGGAACCAGTCCTGCTGTTAATGAAGAAGCACCCAAGGAGCGTATTGGTAACTTCCAGAATTCCTCATTGCCATAGTATTTTGTTGCCAGTATCATTTCATTTTCTGAACGGGAATGTTACATTTGCTTTGCCCAGTTCCACCATCATCGAAGTCCCCCACTAATTCTCTCAGAATTGATCGTTTTCTCCGCCCATTTACTTTGAAACAAGTGCAAGAGCTTCTTGGCAAAACGGGCACTGTTACTGGTTTTTGGATGGATCACATCAAAACCCACTGCTATGTCTCCGTGAGTTTTGTCCCTACTTGCAACACTGCTGTCTGTCATGTTCACTCTGAATATGCACTACATATATTATGGTCTCGCTGTGTTTAACGGTGTAAATGCTGCACATGTATATTTTTATATATACATGTATTTGTCTATCTAAACACATGGATGCATATATTTTTTAGGGATAGTTGCAAATTCACTGCTTTTGAGGCTTAGTAAAATTACAGGAGAAAACAGTTATATTTCCATATTACTGATACCTCTGACTTATGTTTCTATTTTACAGATTGCTTCCTGTAGAGGGGATAATGTTTAGTGTTGCAACTTTTTTTTCTCTCTCTCTCTTTAATAATTAGGCTAAATCTAAATGCTGATTTTGTTATTTACCTTATATTTATTATTTTGAGCTGGTTTTACTCGGGTATATAGTGGCACTTACTATAAATAAATTCACATGTGCAGTATTCATCAGTTGAAGAGGCTGTAGGAACCCGTAATGCTGTATACAACCTCCAGTGGCCAACGAACGGCGGCCACTTGTTGGTAGCGGAGTTTGTCGATCCTCAAGAAGTTAAAACACGTGCAGAGGCTCCTCTTGTGTCTCCAGTAACTCTTTCACCAAGTATACCCCAGAATAACGTGCGACCCCAGCCTTCTCCGAGGCAGCAGCAGCAGCAGCAGCTTCTTCCACCACCACCGCCGCCATTGGCCAATCCACCTCTCGCCCGAGACCACCTGCACAGAGAAGCTCTGCCGAGGGAACAGCCTGTTCCGGCGAGGGAGCGGCTGAACCTCCCACCACCACCTCCGCTGCCGGAGAAGGTCGAGCCGCCGATTGTTACTCTGGACGATCTGTTCCGGAAAACTAAATCCACGCCCCGTATCTACTACTTGCCGTTGTCCGATGAACAAGTTGCAGCAAAGACCAAGGCACAAGGGAAGAATGTTGTTAATCATCACCAGTAGGCGTAGTAGGCTTTGTTAGTTAATGACAGAGCTCTATATCGGTATCTGATAGAAATTGGTTAGTGTGAAAGATAACAGTAAGAAGTATATTATGAATTACGTCTTTGCAGGTCTGCAGGTGTTCGCTTTAGGATGATGGTCCAGTTTAAGAGTTGTTGCTGCCGTTGCTGGTTTCATGGGTTTTATTTCATGGATTTGCGTTGGGCTGAGGCTGTGTTTAATGCAATCGAGTTTTGTCTTTCCGATTAAATCTCTGTTTTCTTCAGCCCTAGACAATAGTCCTTTAATTTCGATGGATGAGTGAGAGACTTATCGAGGACTAGTGTATTAAAGTTCACATTATCCCGGGACAATAGCTGTTTTATTTTGATGGATGGGAGAGACTTATTGAGCACTCTTGTTTTTAAAGTCCATTAAATTCGGAGAGGGTGACTTGGAATGGTGTTGGGTTGTATGTTCTTGGTAATGGTACGTTTAAACGTTTACTTTTCTTCCTCTCCGTGTGGTGGCATTGGTGATTGTTTATTCCTTGTTTTGAGGTTTTATTTTTTGGATCCCAATTGTTGGGACTCGGTTTGAAAATGCTTTTGATGTGTGTATATGGTGCGTTTCTTGCTTTAGAATGAAAGGATATTACAATCAGTTGGTACTCGGAAAAATCAATCCCTCCTTGTTAGGAAACAAGTTGAATTATGGATGACCGTGAGGGGGGTTAGATTTGACGTGTTCATAGTTTCATACCCACTCGCTAAACGTATCAGCATTCGAAAGACGATTGATGCCAAAAACCTATATTCGTCAGTCCAATCCTATGCTTTTTTAAAAATCTTTGATTATGTTATTCTTTTATAACTTTGTAAATGTTGTTGCGAGTATTGGATTTTTCAGCCCAATGCCACTTCTCTCTTTTACACCTGATGTACGTTCGTTTTTAATATAGATATTTTTCATTACCAAGAAATCGAAATTTATTTATAATAGTACTTTTTTACGCACTTACTATTTGAGCTAATCTAGTTTGTTTTATTTATAACAGCAAATATCATAGGAATAGTAGAACAAACATCAAGGGAGGAAATTGACAAACCAAGAAAGTTTATTGGCGTTCAGGGCGCACTCCTCCAATAATGACACTAGGGGTGAGCACAAAATCGAAATAACCGATCGAATCGAACCGAAAATTTCGGTTCGGTTTGATTTTATGTAAATTCGGTTCGGTTTTCGGTTTAAGAATTTGAAAATTTTGGTTATTTCGGTTCGATTCGGTTTTACAAATAATTTTCGTTTCGGTTTTAACCGAAATATAATTAAAAAATAAAAAAATGAATTTTTTTATATTACTTATTGTTATTTTTATTAATTCGATTTTACACATATTTTTGGTTTAGTTCGATTTGTAATTTTATAAATATTTCGGTTTTAGACCTAAATTCGGTTCGATTTGAAATTTTAAGCACAATTCGGTTTCAGTTATTTCGGTTCGGTTTTCGGTCGAACCGACTGAATGCTCACCCCTAAATGACACCTAATAGACCAAGAGAATGGATCATGATTGTTTCCGCCGGGTCAATCAATGGTATTTTATAACAATATTTTATTATATTCACTCTTTTTATATCTGATTGTATTTTAATTTAACTAGTTATTTGATTGTGTAAGATTATCGGTAGAAATATTGATAATTTACTTTTGTGTTAATATATATATATATATATATATATATATATATATATATATATATATATCGAGTATATTGAATAAATAAATCAAAGTTTAAAAAGAATTAATTATTATTTTATAATTATGAAATATATAAATTTCTTGAATTAATTTAAAATATATTAAATTTAAGATATTTGCTAACACATTCCAAGATGTTGTGAAAATATGACATGCGATAAAGTCAAGGAAAACTCTACTCATAAAGTTACTGTAGAAGTCCTTAAGTCAAACCATCCGTTTCCAAAGGCATTGATTTTCTACTAACCTCACCCCAATAACTACTAATTATACTATTTTCCCATAAAAAAACAAAAACCGAAAAAAGAAACAAGAAGGAAAAAAAAAATCGTTGCTGGGAAGGAGAAGAGAGAGGTTTGTGAGGAGAACAAATAAAATCAAGCAAGAAAAAAAAGGGTGCGAAATCAGCATCGGTGATATAATCTTATCTTATCAATATCTATATATATATATATGGTTGGTTTCAAATGAGAACCCGTCATTATATGTGAACCTAGGGACTCATCTTGACCATTAGATTGGATAATCCTGATGGTTGAGATCATGACATGTCATCATGGTAATAATATAAAAAAATGTATTAATTAATTAAAAATAGTATTTTGGACATATATCAACGTTTACAAAGAGCACTACATTGTTCTTTAAAAAGCACAATAGAGTTCTTTAAAAAGCACAATAGATTAAGGAAAAAAACACTACGGTTGTATATAAAAAACATCGCAAATTTCGTTTATAAACTGCAAATTCAAAAATTTGAAATGAAGCTCAAATCTTCAACAAACCATAACTTTTTCAAAATTTATTCGTTTTAAATGAAATATATATCAAATTAATTACATTTTCAAAATCTACAATTTAAGATACATATTGCATGTTTTAAAACGTAAAAAAAATATATATATAATTAAATTAAAAAAACTAGACTGATTTTATCACTACAGTACGGTGTAAAAAGCACAATGAACCTGGACATATAATTGCACTGTTCAATATTAGATCTAAGGCCAGGATTAGTCCCTAGGTTCACATATAATGACGAGGTTCTCATTTGAACCCAATCCTATATATATATATATAAAAGAGAGGCCTGTAGAGTGGAAAAAAAAGATAAGTAGGAGAGAGAAAAAATGTCACATAGGATTATTCTGTTTTTAGTTATGTAGGAATTTTCTTAATATAATATGACAAACACTTGTTAGGCCAGATTAACGGGTCATAAACCGTTAGGTCATCTGACCCGATACTATAACGTATTATGTATTGGTAATATAATGTATCAGTTTGTGTACTGTGATGTATTGATTTTTTATTGTAACGTATTAGTTTTTCATAAATCTCTGACCCGTGTTATGATGTATTGGTTTTTGTACTGTGATATTTTTTACTATGATATATTGGTTTTTTTATTATAATGTATTGGTTCTTGCATTAAAATGTATTGATACAGCCTAACAAGAGTGTTGCCCTTATGATATATGCCTTATTCAACTAAAAAGCCACCTAGGATTAGTTTCCTCTTTTATTATGTAGAAATCTTCTTAACATAATTAGAATATATATTCTAATTAACATGAAAAATAAGAAGAATTAATATTATATATATGCACATATATATATATTCTTTTATATGTTTTGATTTTTATTTTGAGTTTACTTTTTTATGTTTTTTCAATATTTTTTTTTATTTTGAGTCCAACAATATCAAATTTGTCACTTTTTATCAAAAATAATTTGATCACTTTATTTAATTAAATTATACAAAAATGCACAATACAATATAATTTGATATTATTTTTATTGGCTATCGACATGTTGTTTATTAAATATTATTACGATTCAACACTTTTTTATTTGAATTGATCTCATAAAATAATGTATTTTGTTATTATCTCAGAAATCGCGTAAATATTACAAGTGCAAACCAAATACTAAGTGAAATGAATACCATGACATCAACTACAATATATTTGGAAAAAAATCAACTAATTCCAAAACAAAAAAGGGGAAGGCCGCCTCTGAAAGCAAATGTTGCTAAACACAGTAATTTTCAAAGCATTTATGTCATACTCAATTTCGATTAAAGTTTAAAATCGAATTTATTCTATTAGGTATGCATTTATATTTTACATACTAATCGTTTCAACATCATTGTAATATTTATATTTTATTAAGAAAACAATAATTAGGATCCACGTACAATCCATGCTAGACAGTGAAAACAATAAAGAAAAAACAAGTAAGAGAGAAAAAAAAGTCACGTAGTATTTTTTTTTTAATTATATAGAATTTACTTAATATAATCAGGATAGATACCTAATTAATATTACAAATAATAGATCATTTAAACACACACACACACACACACACACACACACACACACACACACACACATTTTCTCTCTTACCTTGTTTTTTCTTTATTGTTTTCCACTGTCTAGCCATGGATTGTACGGTGGATCCTAATTATTGT
>BMAC01000514.1:175049-191012 GCA_014905375.1 Phtheirospermum japonicum | reverse complement strand
ACAATAATTAGGATCCACCGTACAATCCATGGCTAGACAGTGGAAAACAATAAAGAAAAAACAAGGTAAGAGAGAAAAAAAAGTCACGTAGTATTTTTTTTTTTAATTATATAGAATTTACTTAATATAATCAGGATAGATAACCTAATTAATATTACAAATAATAGATCATTTAAACACACACCACACACACACACACACACACACACACACACAACACATATATATATATATATATATATATATATATAATCACTTTTATGTTATTTTATTGTGATTTTTTGTTATTCTATTTTATGTTTTTTTTTTTATTTATTTATTGTGAGTACAATAATATCAAATTTGTCACTTTTTCTCATAAGTAATTTGACCAATTTTTAAAATTAAATTATATAAAATGACAACATAATTCATTATTTATTTTATTGGCTATCAACGTGTTATCTATCAAATATTATTACGATTCAATCTTTTTTTTAAATTGATCTCATAAATAATGTTTAATATTAATGATGATTTAGTTTTTTTTAATTATGTAGGAGTTTTCTTAACATAATTAGGATGTATACCCTAATTAATATTAAAAAAATTAATAAGATCATTTGAATATATATATATATATATATATATATATATATATGTGTGTGTGTGTGTGTGTGTGTGTGTGTGTGTGTGTGTGTGTGTGTGTGTGTGTGTGTGTTATTTTGATTTTTATTGTGAGTCCAACAATATCAAATTTGTCACTTTTTCTCAAAAATAATTTTACCACTTTTTTAATTAAAATATGAAAAATTGCACAAATACAATGTAATATTTGTTTTATTGGCTATCAACATGTTATTTATCAAATATTATTACGATTCACTATTTTGATTTGAACTGATTTTTTAAAATAATGTATTTTGTTACTATCTTAGTAATCATGCAAAATAATACAAGTGCGAAACCAACATCGATTGGAATGAACACTGTGGCATCAACTATAATATATTCATAAAAAGATCAACTAATTGTCTATTAGTTGTTGGTGATATTGATCCACAAAGTGGTAGTAAGAGAATTACAGTAGAAAAGTGATCTGATAATTTTAAATGTATCAACGAGTTGCATCCTTCATACGTTTCTCTACACTATCCATTACTATTTCCATGCGATGAAGACACACACACACACACACACACACACACACACACACACACACACACACACACATATATATATATATATATATATATATATAGGAAAAACATATATTTTTCTGAACCTCGAAAACCTAAAGACAAGTATAAACAATATGTGAGTCAGATGGCGTTCTTTTCTCATCGATTGCACACGGAGGTACTCACTATTCTATACAGTTTACGACTCATAAAATAATTCATAATTGATGCATATACGATTACTGAATCTTCAAAATTGTGGCACGTCAGGACTCATCAAAAAATTATGAAGTGAGATGTACAGTGGGATTGTTGATGTAGTGTTATGAGGTGAAATAAATGGCTCAAGTGTTGGTACTCATGTTGTCTTGCCCTCGACATTTATTAGCGGTTCTCCAGAGGGTCGTTTCACATAATTTTTATTTATTACTGAATTACGTAGCTCATTTAAATGTTAAATGGTGTAACCAATTTAGATCTATCAAGAATTTGTTCAAATATGTCAATAAATGTAACTATAAGTTCAATATAACATTCTATCAAAGCAAATATGGGGATACAGAAGATAAAAAGATTGATGAGATCAACATATATATTATGATTTTCATTACATTTCTCCATGCTAAGCGGCGTGGAGAATATTCGTTTATAAAATTAAGTATAAAACTCTGCCTATCATGTGTTTGAGTTTTCATTTTCCAGAAGAGAATAATGTATTGTGTTAAACGCAATGAAGCGCAAGTCAAAAACACCATATCATGTTTTAGGTTGGTTCAAGTCAAATAAGAAAAATCAGGAAGTACGGAGTTTGCCTTATGTTGAGTTTCCTAAAACTTTTTTTAGTACTCAAAAACAAAAGAATAGACACCTAGGAAACTAGATTTGTTTTCATTAATACGAATTTACTATATTACACCAGAATTGATAAAATCATGGATGCAGTACATTTAAAAAAGGATGGTGTATTTCTCATCTATAGATACAGAGGATGTTTTCTACAACTATTAAATCTAATAGTAGAGTTGTTCTTAATGTAATATCTAACAACATAACTTCTCTTTATACTTTCGAAAGGAAGAAATGGGCATTGTAGATTTAATGTTACTTTTAATATCCACCAAGACTTTGATCATTAATGGTACTCCACTTGGAAAATTAATGGTGGATGCGCATCTCATTATTTGGGACGAAACTCCAATGATGCATAGCCATTATTTTGAAACTTTGGATAAAATATCGAAAGACGTGATGAGATCGCAAAATAATTCTAATATGCAGCTTCCATTTGGTAACAAAATAATAATTCTTGGTGGAGGTTTTTCATCAAATTTTACCGGTTGTTCTAAAAGGCATTAGACCAGACATAGTTCACACAGTGATCAAATCTTCGCATTAATGGACTCATTACATGGTTTTGAAGTAGACCAATAATGTGGTGCTGCAAAATCACAATTTGGATCCCAACTGTGTCAAGTTAAAGAAATTTGTCAACTCGATAAATACTATAGGAGATGTAATAGTTGGAGGACCAAATGATGGTATCGTTCAAATTGAAATACAGGTTATCCATTATTGAAAGATGATGGTGACTATGTTCCGTCAATTGTGGCGAGCATATATCCACAATTTGGAAAAATTACTGGATGCTTCGCTTATTTGGAGGGTCGTGCTATTCTTTCCCCAACACTTGATGTCATCGATTTGATTAATAAATATATGATGTCATAAAATGATGGAGAATGTAAAGTATATCTTAGCTATGATAATGCATGCAAATCCGATTCAAACATTGACATATTCTAGGACGTCCACTCACTAGAGTTTCTGAATATCATTAAATGTTATGGATTGCCGAACTATGAGCTAAAACTAAAAATTAGAATTTCACTCATGTTGTTGAGAAATATCGATCATTCCCTTGTGTTGTGTAATGTTGGTTGTTAACTTGACGATCATATTTTATATGTTAATATTTCTCAAGGAAGTAATGCAGGTGAATTGTTGTTAATCCCTAGAGTGACTGTCACACCATCCAACCCGAGGTTGCCTTTCAAGTTCCAACGATGACAATTTCTTCTGATTGTGTCACATGCTATGATGATCAACAAAATTCAAATACAATCTCTCTCTCACGTTGGACTTTTCCTAAAGAATTCGGTTTTCAGTCATGATCAGTTATACGTTGCTATATCAAGGGTGACCAATCGTAAGAGTTTAAAAATATTGATCGACGATGATGAGAATAAATATAGTAACAAAAATACAAATGTGTATAAGGAAATTTTTCATAATTTGTAAAGTGCATTTCGTCTAATAACAATCCTTTTATGGATCAGATTATATCATTTTGAATACTATTCGATCTTTAAATAATATATAGATAATTTATATATAGGGAGCGGTTATGGTAAAACCATTTCTGGTGTGAGAACTGATTCAAGCTTTTGTGTGTGCCTACTTGTAAATATTTGTCAGAAACTCAATAGCTTGCCCGCAAGAGAACGGGATCGCGTGTAGGTTGGCAAAGTTAACTCGAGTCGTCTCTCGAGGAACATGCAATCGGAATCTCGAATAGTTTGTTCAATCACAAGTAACTTATACAAATTGGTGTGTGTGTGTGTGTGTGTGTGTGTGTGTGTGTTGATTGATTTGATTATCTAAGAAACTTGAAACGCGTGAACATTAATTAAAACTATGTAATTCTAACTAAGCAACTCACTAAAAACATGTAAATTCAAACTAAGAAAATAATCTAAAGCGTAATCAAAAAGAAATTATATAAAGCGTAAAGTAAACAGAATGAATTATCTAAGCACGAATAATAACCAAACATTAATCAAACTAAATGAAAGATTATGAATCCGAATACCAAAAGTATCTAGGATTTGAAGCATGAAAAGATTCAAGAACAATAATTGAAAAGCTACTACTTAATCGCATAAATTAAACTAAGTAAGTAATTAAAAAGTTTAGAGTACTTATTTAAACTAAGGAATTGCAGTAAGTCTCCAGCTAATCCGGAGAGATTGCGTAGATCTTGGCCGAAGAACGAGTCACGAACTAACGGGTGGAACTTGGAACTTGTGACTCCTGAATCTCCGATCTTGATCTTCTGTGTTGATATGGGATGTAACGGTGTGTTGTTTTCAAGCCTAAGAATCTTAAGTAGGGTTATAGTGGTATCTCCTGTCCCTTGGGACGAACTTGGAGAAGGGTTTTTTGTATAGTTTTCCCTTGTCTTGGAGCATAAGAAACCCTAAAAATCCATTTCTGGGTAGTCACGTCGACTTCGCGTCGACCGACGTGAACAGGGGCTCGGCGTCGATGCTTCCGGTATGCTCGCGTCGACTGGGCAAAGGCGTCGACCGATGCGGTCATGGATCGACGCTATAGAGAGTTACGTTGACTTGGGCGTCGACAGATGCACCCATGGATCGACGCTTCAGAGAGTTACGCCGACTTAGCGTCGACCGTCGTGGGCAGAATCGCGTCGACGCTTGCGTCGACCGACGCGACTTCGCTGCTCGTCTCATTTTCTCGATCTCTCTGCTACTCTTTTGCCGGAAAGCTTGTTCTCGAATCTCGAACATCAAGTTTTATCTATTTACGTGCTGAACTCTTCCGGTTACCTAGCTGTAAGGTGAAAACAACGAATAATCACCTAATCTTATCAATTACGATCAAAATACGATAAAATAAGTTGGAAGTATAAAAAATATGGAATTAAGCTTAAACTATCCAACTTATACCAAAAATAATAATAATAACTAACTAAAATACTAATAAAAATAAGGACAAATATGTGCTAATCAACTACCCCAAGCTTAATTGGTTTGTTCGTCCTCGAACGAACAATAGATTCAAAGTATAATAAGAAAGAAAATCAGCTCAAGCAATGAGTCGTGCTATGCTACTTACATAATTTTTGAGAATATAGATACATGTCACGCAACTTCAAACACTCCACCCTTATTATATTGTCGCTCCAAAATCAAATTCATGCATCCTCTCAAAAGGGAAATATATATGTGGGTGCTCACTCAAAAGCACTCAAGCATCGCTGCATAGGACGTGTATACACTCAAATCATACAAATAGATGCACAATAAATAAGAACCGAAAATCAATCTCTTTTCAATCGCAAATTAAGTGTGTTATCGAACTAAGAATCGAAAAAAGTCTTTCCGGGTTGTAATGTAAGGCTCTTTGGACGTGTATGGAATATATAAGTTATGTGGCTAACTCACGATCTAACGTGATCAATAACTCACCAAACCTAATCTAATCACGGAGCAATGCGCTTCGCCTCGTTCAAAAATAAAAACCTCACTAAACACTCATAACGTAGCCTTTAAACATAGGCTATTTCTGAACTCGTAACCCAAAGACCGACTTGTAGCGTACACCACTTAAATACAATTGAAGCTTATAATGTGCTTCTTATTCAACACAACTCTATGCCTTTTAAACATTAGGCTTCATAAAATAAACAATAAAACACAAGTCTTTATAAGAGTAGGCAACTACTCAACTAGAACCACCATCCTCTTTTAATATTTTTTTTATATATATTGTCCCCTTTTTTATGGGGTCTTTTTCTTATATATATATTTTTTTTATTGAAGGATGGTGATCCTTAATTACAAAAATTCATAAATCCCAAATAAAATCTCCAAAACTCTAACAACCAATAAAAATACGAACCCTTACCCCATGCTTTAAATGGGTTATAGGGGTCAACTCAAAAATACTCATGGCTATATGCATGGATATTTTGGCTATGATTGGCTCATTCGGGATTTATAGTGGCTACAAATATGTGAATATGGCCGGGTTAGGGTTTTTTTCTGTGCCTTAACCTCATTTTCAAAGTCAACTACACACAGCGGCTTCAAAGAGATATCAAGACTGAAACTTATTCAAGCACATGCAATGATGATAATCACTCAGGCTACTCACAGGATTTTTGCATGAAAAAGTTTTTCAAAAATATATCAAGACTGAAACTTATTCAAGCACATGCAATGATGATAATCACTCAGGCTACTCACAGGCTTTTTTGCATGAAAAAGTTTTGAATTGACGCTGCTTTTAAGGCTTAGCAAAATCAATTGCGTCCAAGTACCATTTTACAATATATAAAAATAAAAAATAACTTTGAAAAATTTATGCACTTATACACGCTCAAAAGACATGAACTTCAAATCATACATAGTTAACTTTGACAGGCAAGCCATACAAATACAATATCGCGCGGGAATAGTAATCAATCACGTAAAAATTTTAAAAATTGCACATATTCCAAATATAAATCATGTTCAACCATCCCCCCCTCTAAAAATTCGGCAATCCCCTGATTGCCATAAACGAGTATAATAAAATAAAAGTAAGGGAGAAAGGGAATAAGAAAACGTCCCTGAAAAAGTCGAGCTGCTCTAAGAAAAACGTGCAATTGGTCGTCGTGTAGAGTCTTGTGATTAGATTTGTCCTTGAAACCAAAAAAAAACACAAACAAGTAAACGTAAAATAACAAATAAAAGCAAATAATAAAATAGTGTTCATCAGCATTAATAAGGCACAGAAGGTCATTGTTATGGCTCAGCAGCAGGACACAGAGCAAGAGGCCACTGTCCCATGAAACGAGCAAGGTTATCCGTCGAGTAGTGCCGTAAAGCGTTAGGTGACCGTTGCGCAATCCCCTCCTAGCGTCGACTGGGCAAAGGCGTTAGCGTCGACCGACGCGCCCGTCGATGCTAAAATTGGCAATTTGTCCAAACCGCTAGCCAAAACCGCTAGCTTTCCTGCTGGTGGGTAACGGTGAAACTAACAGTAATAAAAACTTCTAAGTGACCGTTAACTCTGGATTAACTGCACAATCTCACAGAAAAAATAAAAAACGTCCAAGCATAACCGAAAAAGAAATAATATTTAAAGACAAGGGACGTGCGAAAAATAAAAATTTTATTAATGCTGATTCGAAACACGCAGACAACGGAATAAAATTAAAATTGCAAGAAAATAAACAGGATAGAATAGGAGGACAATCCTAAGACTCGATAATGGAAAACTTAAATAATTAGCTAGTGGGAACGTCCTACGAATCTAAGGGGATCCATTGCGCATGTTCTCTAGTGCGTCAATCTTCTTGTTGGCATCCTCCAGACTCTGCTTCCAATATCCTATGTTCCACTCGTGCGCCGCGTTACCTTCTTTCAGATCTTTGATTTGGGCTCCCATCTCTTCAATTCGGAGTAAGAGCACGAGTTTTTTTTCGCGGATGTCGTAATTCTGTCGCAGGAGTGCCATCCCATCTATCACTGCTGCATCTAACTCAGCCTCTTTCTCTTCGAGGAGCTTGTCCCTAATGGCGATCTCGTTTCCCAACTCAGCCTCGCTCCATAAAAATCCAATATTTTGATTGGATAATTTTTCAATCTTCTCTCTAGCCATGAGAAGTTCGTCGTGGAGCTCGTCCATGGACATGTCAAACTCCTCAGGGTCTTCCCTCCTTCACTCGAGATCACGCTTTGCTCCCTTCAAATCTCTGATGTTGCCCCTTAGTTGGGAAATAGTGTTCCTCAACCCCGCTTTCACTTCTCCCGCTTCCTTCAATTCATTTTTCAGTGCGTCGATCTTGAGGGTGTAATGAACTTCACCCATTTGGAAATCACCATTCCTGGCCTTCATCTTTTCGATTTCAACTCGCAGCGTGTCCAATTCTTCTTCGTGCTGCTTCCTCGTCATCCACCTATTTTCATGGTTGTTGGTTGCTCGTGGAATTGGCCTCATGGTGTTGGGAGACTTGGATAATTATATTTGTTTGGTATAGGGAGGTTTAGAACACAAGAGAATTATGAAATAAAGAGTGCAGGGGGGTGGTTTATATAGGAATTAAAAGCTCTTGAAAATAGGAGTCCTAGATTTACCCAAATTTCAAATAAGGTAAGAGATATTAAGTTTCCTATTCTATGAAGAACTCTCTTAAGATAATAGATCTAGACTCCAAAATCAGCCAAACTTCGTGCAAAAGATTACCATAAAATTGCTTACCTATTAGGAATAAGATTCCCAAAAATCGCAGCCCAAAATTTCTAAATTCTGCGCAACCGGTCGTCGCGGGCGCACAGGCAGCGTCGACGCCGCGTCGATGCTGGCGTCGGTCGACGCGATCCGTGCGTTGGCCACCATATTGATTTTTTTTTTGTTCTAAGAATTGATCCTTCCTTGATAACATAAATCTTGTTCATAAACATAACACAAACGAAAATAGAAAAAGAGAAATAACTAAAAAGAAATACAAGGGATAGAAAATAAAATCGCTTGGGTTGCCTCCCAAGAAGCGCATCTTTTAACGTCGCTTGCTCGACGCGAGTTTCGTGATTAATTTGCAATCGGAGGCAGGTCCATAATCTTCAACATCTCACAATCTTGACTCGTTGCCTATCTCCATCACGATATAGCTTAACTCAGTATCCATTAACTTGAAACGTTATATCTCACTTTTCGTCGTAAAGGGTGACTGCTCCAAATTCATTAATTTCTTTAATCACAAACGGTGCACTCCATCTTGACTTCAATTCTCCTGGAAAAAGATTCAATCTAGAATTATAGACTAGAGCTAACTTACCTACCTCCAAATGCTTGTTAACGAGTCTTCGATCATGGCGTATTTTCGTCATCTTCTTTTGCCTCCATGCGTCATCATAAGACTTGTTTCTAATTTTTTCAAGCTCGGTCAACTCTAGTTTCCTATACTCGCCCGTTTCATCATAGTTCATATTTAACTTGCGAATGACCCAACTATCTCGGTGCTCTAACTCAACGGGCAAATGGCATGCCTTCCCATAGACGAGTCGAAAAGAACTCATACCAAGCACTGTCTTATAGGCCGTTCGATAGGCCCATAGTGCGTCGACAAGTTTTACTGCCCAATCCTTCCGACTTGGTCCAAATGTTTTCTCGAGGATAGCCTTTAGCTGGCGGTTGCTTATTTTGACTTGGCCAGACATTTTTGGGTGGTATGGTGTAGCTAGTTTGTGCCGGACCCCATATTTCGTCATCAGCCTCGCAAAGGCTCTGTTGCAAAATGGCTTCCTCCATCACTTATAATTGATTTCGGCACTCCGAATCTACTAAAAATATTCTCTTGCAGAAATTTAAGAACGACTTCTGCATTGGCTCTTCGAGCTGGGATTGCTTCCACCCATTTGGATACATAGTCGACACCAACTAGAATATACTCAAAATCTCCACTTTTAGGAAAGGGTCCCGTAAAATCTATTCCCCATACATCGATGATTTCTACCACTTGGTTAGGTACTTGCGGCATTTCATCTCGCTTTCCTATGTTGCCGGTCTGTTGGCAGTTGTCGCACGTTTTACAATACTCGAATGCATCGGCAAATAAACTTGGACAATATAATCCAGCTTGTGACACCTTAAATGCTGTCTTTTGAGCTCCAAAATGCCCTCCATGGTCATGGCAAAATTACAGAATGCTCCTCATTTCATCATTTGGAATGCACCTTCTGTTAAGCCCATCCTTACAGCGTTTGAACACATAGGGGTCATCCCAAAAGTAATCCCTGCATTTACTCAAAAATCTCTTCCGTTCTTGGTAGGATAAATGGTTAGGTATAATTTTGCAAGCAAGAAAATTCACAATATCAGCATACCAAGGAGTAATTAATTGCTCAAGATTAAAGGCATTCTCATAGGGAAATAAATCGTTAATCATAAATTTATCGCCCTCGTTCTCCTCAAATATCATTCTAGACAAATGATCAGCTACAACGTTTTCACAACCTCGTCTATCTTTATTTACACATCAAATTCTTGCAGCAATAATATCCACCTAATAAGACGTGGTTTACTTTGGGGTTTAGAAAATAAATGACGCAATGCAGAATGATCCGTATGTACAATTACTTTGGCTCCAACTATATACGATCTAAATTTATCAAGTGAAAATACAACTACCAACAATTCTTTTTCGTTGTGGTGTAATTACGTTGGGAATCGTTTAACATATAAATAACCATAAGCAATTTGTCCACACGTTGTCCCAAAACGGACCCCACTGCTTCATTAGAAGCATCGCACATTATTTCAAAAGGGAGGGTCCAATCAGGAGCAACAACTACAGGGGCAGAAGTAAGACTCTCTTTAAGCTCATTAAATGCATTCACACATTATTCATTAAAAACAAAAGGAGTGTCTAAAGTCAACAGTTTGCAAAGTGGACGACTTATTTTTAAAAAATCTTTGATAAAACGTCCATAAAAGCCTGCATGACCAAGAAAACTCCTAATTCCCTTAACATCTCGAGGGGGAGGGAGGGTTTCAATCACATCAATTTTCGCTTTATCAACCTCCAACTCCTTTTTAGAAACAACATGACCTAGAACAGTACCACTTTTTACCATAAAATGGGATTTCTCCCAACTCAATGTTAGATTCTTCTCAATGCAATGTTCTAAAACTTTAGACAAATTTGATAAACGATTCTCAAAAGACGACCCAGAAATTGAAAAATCATCCATGAATACTTCAAGAAAATTATCAATAAAATCACTAAAAATTGAGAGCATGCACCTTTAAAAAGTCGCTGGTGCGTTGCACAACCCGAAGGGCATTCTTCGAAAGGCAAATGTGCCAAAAGGGCATGTGAACGTTGTCTTGCTTTGATCTTTCGGAGCGATGGATACTTGGTAATAGCCCAAAAGGCCATCCAAAAAGCAATAAAATTCATGTCCGGCAAGCTTGTCGAGAAGTTGGCCTATGAATGGCAGAGGAAAGTGATCTTTGCGAGTGGCTGCATTTAACTTCCTATAATCGGTACACATACGCCATCCAGTCTACAGTCGGGTTGGGACTATCTCGCCCTTGCCGTTTTCGGTTATGGTGATGCCTCCTTTCTTTGGAACCACATGGATTGGGCTCACCCATTTACTGTCAGAAATAGCGAAGATAATTCCTTCGTCTTTAAGTTTAAAAATTTCCTTTTTGACCACCTCATAAAGCGTTGGTGTCAGTCTTCGTTGACTGTCCCTAACAGGCTTGGCGTCGGGTTCTAGCTCGATTCGGTGCATGCAAGTAACATGGCTTATCCCTTTAATGTTGCTGATGCTCCATCCTATTGCTTCCTTGTGGTTACTCAGCACCGCAATCAATTCTTTTTCTTCATGTTCCGCCAATGCTGAAAATATGATGACTGGTTTTGTTTCGTTGGGCTCGAGGAAAACATACTTCAAATGGCTTGGCAGTGGTTTCAACTCCACTTTCGTCCCAAGTTCAGGTGTGTTAGCTATTTCGCACAATTTCTCATCGAAATCTTCAACTTCTTCATAATCTTCAGTGATTTCGTTCAAGCATATTTCCAACATCTCTGCCACCCTGTTTAAAAGTTCCGTGTCATCCTCGACACTTAACTCATCTAGCACTGTGATCCCTTTGAGCTCGTGAATACAAGATGCAATAGGGTCAATAAACGAAAATTCTTTGTGCGTGTACGGAGAAGGAGTGTTGTGGATTTCTTTAAGCAAAAATGTGACTGTCTCACCCAAAACGGATAGGGTCATTCTCCCCTTGTGCACGTCAATCATCGTATGAGAAGTGGACTTGAATGGGCTGCCTAGCAAGATAGTGTGCTACGTGCCTTCTTTTGGAACTTCGCAGTCATCAAGTATGACAAAATCGACTGGAATTACAAGTTCGCCGACTTGAACTAATACATATTCAACTATGCCAAGCGGTTGTCTAATTGACCGATCTGCCAATTGTAGTCGCATCGTAATGGGTTTCATTATTCCGAGGTCAAACTCTTTATATAGTGAGTACGGCATCAAATTGATTCCTGCACCAAGGTCGAGCATCCCACGTGTCATTTGCCCATTTCCTAAGGCAATAGTTATGCAAAAACTCCTCGGGTCTTTCTCTTTTTGGGCAGCGGACCCTTGCAAATGGCGCTCACCTCCTTGGTTAGTTCTACTCGTTGATTTATCTCCAATCGCCGTTCCCTTGAGACTAACTCCTTGAAAAATTTGACGTATGCGGGCATTGCCTTGATTACATCTAAAAGAGGAAGATTAACATTGACGTTCTTCAGCAAATTATAAAGCTCCATGAACCTTTTGTTTTCTTTGGCTGGGCGTAGACGACTCGGAAAGGGAACCCTGTCCCGAACAGTAGGTGTTAACTGCTTCGGCTGCTGATTTACAGATTTGGTGGAATCATCGATTATGATGGATGGATTTGGAAGCTTCCCTTTTAAGGAACCCGGAATACAAGGATTTGGTGACTTATGTATTTGTTCCACCGGTTTAGGGTCGTCATTCTTCGGCGAATCCGCAGTTGGAATTTTCGTGCCCTCCTCTTCCTTTTCCTCGATTCCATTATCCACCTTCTTTCCGCTTTGTAAGATGTGGACAGCTGAAGCTTGCTCTGGTTGGCTCGGCAGTTTTCCTTTTTCATTTTCCGCCTTTGCCATAAAATTTTCCATTTGGCCCATCATTATTTCTAAATTCTTCACACTCTTGGAGAGGTCACTTAAAACTTCTCCCTGCTTATTAACTTGCGTAGTCAGATTGGCGAGCCCGTCTCTATTTCTGATTATTTCGGTGACTTGGTGTTATAGCCAAATTAGCAATTGGTCGTTAGGCTGTATTGGAGTGGGTGTCGGTCCGGTTGTTGGAGATTTGTTTGGTGGTGGTGGTGAATCAGTTTGTGTGGGGGCGTAGTGAGGGTTTCTAGGGCCCCATTTTAAATAAGGAGAATTACGTTGTGCGTTAAATTTTGTCGGTGGTCTGTGCTCATAAGTTTGAAGGTCTTGGTGGCGCATTTGATCCTTGATGGTGTATGCCTCAGCTTCGCATTCGTTGTAACACACCATTTTGCATGTATCCACCAGATGCCCTTGCTCTCCACAGCGGTTGCATGTCTCAATGGTCTCGTTGCTTGGCACCTCAGTCGCCTCGTTGACTCTTATCTTTCGTGGTCGTGAACTCGCTTGCCTGGACTTCTCGCTCATCTTCTCAAACAACTGCTTGGCTTCTGTGGCGGTTAAATATCCGAAATCTCCCCCAGCAGCTACTTCTACGTTATTTTTGTAAGAGTCCAAAAGCCCTTCGTAGAACAGTTGATTTACCATTCCTGGAGAGTTGTGATGATGTGGGCAAGCTTTCAATAATGATTTGGAATGTTCCCATGCTTCGTGAAGTAACTCCCCATCTTGCTGGACAAAACTGGCTATTTATCTCCTAATGTGGCCCGTCGTCTGAGCTGAGTAATACTGATTTATGAACTTGTCGCTAACCATGGGATAGTCGATCAGAGATCTCGATTCTAGTGAAAGTAGCCAAGATTTAGCTTTATCCTTCATGCATCTTGGAAAGCACACCATTTGAAGGTCTTCGTGATGAAGTCCCGGAGATGGGATCCTACTAACTTCGGCAAAGAATTCCTTGAGGAAAGTTAATGGAACTTCGTTGGCGAGGACATGAAATGTCGGGAGGTTATTGATTATATGAGGTTTCAACTCAAAGTCTCTTGCAGTTCTACCCAACACAATAGCAGAACTATAGGGACCCACTTGAGGAGTCGTGAACTCTCTTTGTCTTGGCTCGCGCGCCCCCGTTTGGTGTCTCTCTTGATTATTGGGCCTCGCGTAGTTTCTATCATACTCGTTCTCATTGTAGTGTTTATTAGCGAGCTAGTTGTCAATCTGCTCATCTCCATGGTAAGATCTCTCATAATAGTTATCTTGGTCGTGGTGGTGGCGATTTCAATTTCCTCCTCCTCGCTCTTCATTCTGGTCCATCATATTCCGTTGAATATTTTCCCAATACTCTCGAGGTTGTGCCTGTCCGTCGGGGTGAATTGGTTTACTTCCGTACTCGTTTCTTTGTTGTATAGGTGGGTTCCTTGGTGGTTGATCGTTATCGTTGTTGTGAGCAGGATTTTCTAGCCTCAACATCAGTTCAGGAACCGGATCACAAGCAAAATTGGTGGTGGCAGACGATTCGCTTCCAGATATATGAGGTGGTCTTGCTTGATTGGAACGATGAATATTATCGATGAATGGTGCAAGTTTGGGTCTAAGGAATCTTCGACCTTGCATACACTCAACAGCAAACTAAACGCATCGAATAGAAAAAATAATTATATAAATAAACGGTTGAAAAGAAAACAAACAAACATATTTTTGAAACCTTTGTAATGTTCCTCGGGAACAGCGCCGAAATTTTGATTCAAGCTTTTGTGTGTGCCATATAAATATTTGTCAGAAATTCAATAGCTTGCCCGCAAGAGAATGGGATCGTGTGTAGGTTGGCAAAGTTAACTCGAGTCGTCTCTCGAGGAACATGCAATTGGAATCTCGAATAGTTTGTTCAATCACAAGTAACTTATACAAATTGGAGGGGGGGGGGGGGGGGGGGTGGTGATTGATTTGATTATCTAAGAACTTGAAACGCATGAACATTAATTAAAACTATGTAATTCTAACTAAGCAACTCGCTAAAAACATGTAAATTCAAACTAAGAAAATAATCTAAAGCGTAATCAAAAAGCAATTATATAAAGCGTAAAGTAAACGAAATGAATTATCTAAGCACGAATAATAACCAAACATTAATCAAACTAAATGAAAGATTACGAATCCGAATACCAAAAGTATCTAGGGTTTGAAGCATTAAAAGATTCAAGAACAATAATTGAAAAGCTACTACTTAATCGCATAAATTAAACTAAGTAAGCAATTAAAAAGTTTAGAGTAATTATTTAAACTAATCAATTGCAGTAATTCTCCAGCTAATCCGGAGAGATTGCGTAGATCTTGGCCGAAGAACGAGTCACGAACTAACGGGTGGAACCTGGAATTTGTGACTCCTGAATCTCCGATCTTGATCTTCTGTGTTGATATGTGATGTAACGGTGTGTTGTTTTCAAGCCTAAGAATCTTAAGTACGGTTATAGTGGTATCTCCTGTCCCTTGGGACGGACTTGGAGAAGGGTTTTTATAGTTTCCCCTTGTCTTGGAGCATAAGAAACCCTAAAAATCCATTTCTGGCAGTCATGTCGACTTCGCGTCGACTGATGCGAACAGGGCTCGGCGTCGACGCTTCCGGTATGCTCGCGTCGACTGGGCAGAGGCATCGACCGACACGGTCATGGATCAACGCTACAGAGAGTTGTTGGGATTTGATGGTGCCGTCGCGCAGCGGAAAATAATTTTTTTTTTATATAAAAGGAATTTGAATCGAATTCAATTAACGACGGCCCATTTTAATTTCAATTAACTCAAACAATGTTTTAATTACTTTACAAATGAAATAATTTCATTTTCGTAAAATCGAACGAGCATGATACGTTTCTATTTAATATATTAACATATACATGACAATTATATATATATATATATATATATGAATATATTAATTATATATTATATACATATATAACAATATATATATATATAATATATATATATATATATATTATATATATAATATATATATATATATATATATATATATATATATATAAAACATTACATGGCATGCATTTCAATCACACAGCATGCATATACATTAACAACACACATATATATTATATATGTACTTAGCATGCACATGCATTAATAACATACATATATATATAACAGTATGCATGCAAATATATATATATATATATATATATATAGGTACGCAGCGACGAAGGAGTTAGTCGCCTTGAGATTGCGTGAAGGGGCTTCGGTCCACGAGCACGTTCTCAAGATGATAACACTCATTGAGAAGCTGGTGAA
>BMAC01000514.1:156131-169562 GCA_014905375.1 Phtheirospermum japonicum | reverse complement strand
ACCCGCCGACCTGCTGCATCGTCGCTCCCGCCTGGCGCTGTCGCCGCGACGTCGCGCCTCTCCGCAGCCGAGGACCGCAACCGCGCCTGCATATCGCCGCTGCTGTCGTTGACACAGCCGAGAAACGCTGCTCCTTCGCCGTTCCGAACCCGGACCGCTTCGCCGCCATGCCGCCCCGCGCCGGAGTTCTCTGCGTCGTTCCTCCTCCGCCGTGCTGTGAGGTAACGAAGGCTGATCATGGTGGATACAAATATATATATGTGATATTCATATGTGTGTGCTGTGTATGATTATTGTATGTGTACTGTGTGTGTTACATATAATATAATAAACATACTGTATGCATGCTGTGCATGCTTAATATATATATATATATATATATAGACGCCCGAGTATTTTCACTATACATCGACTCAAGGTTCTCCTTGATGTCGGCTGCATGAGCAAAAAGCTCATACTTCCTTGCAAGTTCAGGGACCATGGATGCTATCATATAGCACTTCGCATGGACGTCATCTTTCTTCCATCTCTCAAGTTCGGCACGTTGAGCATCAGTGGCATCATCAGGYAGGGGTTCAMAAGGGGGTCTCTCAGTTAGCACATATAGACGCTCATCAACAGTGAGCACCAATTTCAAATTTCGGATCCAATCCAGAAAATTTGGGCCAGTGAGTTTATTTTGGTCAAGGATCGAGGCAAGGGGATTCTTAGATATAGTTGCTGAGGAATAAGAGAAAGACAATGATTTAGAGTTTTATTCGAAATAATCAATACAATTAATAGTTTGGACTTTTACATATTAATTGTTCTCCCACTGATTTATTCGAATTCCACCACCRTCTAGCAGAATACGAGAAAACATACTTTTCTTTAATGGGCTTTAGATCCAATGACGCAAACATGACCCCAGGTTAATCTGACCAGCCATGTTTGTTCAAAGGTAGAAACAATTTCAATCACATCAAAATGTGACCCTAAAGATAGATTTCCTCACACTTGATAATGACCTAGGTTAATCCAGCGAATATCAAAATCTTTGTGTGTCAGGTCTGACCTACCAATGTGAGACGTATAAGCTCAACTCTATCAGGTCAACGCAATCCCCAGTTAATCTGACCAATCACGTCAAACCAATAGAATCTCACATACAAATCTCCATCTAATGTCAATTAGATTATAACTTTTCTTATGACAGCACTCCCCGCTAACACGGCATACTGCACTGCCGCAAGAGGCTATCACATAATCTAACCGTTGGTAGAAGGAAAGAAAAAGAACGACAATTCGGTTTTTCTTTATATCCTGATTTTAATTCTTAACCTTTAAGAATGAGGGATTTTAATTTTATATCTCATTCGAAATTTAGTTATGATCAATTGTTGATTATTTACAATTTAGGATCATCATCGAACTTAGTTTCATCCATTCATCATATGAACGATAAACTAAAACGATTCAATTGGTGTTCTATTAATTTCAAATTAACTTAACAATTTAAATTAATAAATTAATCCAGCACCTATTTATCGAATTCAAATTGATTTGGAAAAACGATTATCTTATTGGGCTCTAGTGGATTTTAATTTCATTAAATCATGGATCAACTGATTTTTCTTATAGAGACTCGAGAATATTTAAGTTTTAGGATAAGACTGTCAAACAGTCTGACACGTGATTTCCCGTGAAATTCTAAGGCCAACCAAATATTCAGCTATAAGAAATTTCCAACACAAGATAATATTCAAATCAACAACTCAACAAATTCAACATGCTCTCGAAAGCAAAAACACATAAGCAATTAATTGATTTAAAAACCTCGCTCTGATACCACTGTTGGGATTTGATGGTGCCGTCGCGCAGCGGAAAACAAAATTTTTTTTATATAAAAGGAATTTGAATCGAATTCAATTAACGACGGCCCATTTTAATTTCAATTAATTCAAATAATGTTTTAATTACTTTACAAATGAAACAATTTCATTTTCGTAAAATCGAACGAGCGTGATACCTTTCTATTTAATATATTAAACATATACATAACAATTATATATATATATATATATATATATATATTAATATATTAATTATATATTATAATTATATATTATATACATATATCAACAATATATATATATATATATATTAATGAAAAATCCTCCTAATCTATGTGTCTGCTTCGTATGCTTTCGTTTGACAAATAAAAAATCCTGGTGCTTCGTTTCGCTTATGTGTCATCCAAGTCTAATATTTACCAATTTAATACTTTCTTTTTATTGTATCTTACCTAATTTAATTTTTTTATTATTTTTTCCTTATTCAATATTTTCTTTTGATTCTCATAATATAAAAATAGAAATAAATCATATATAATTAAGTAGATAAGATCTAAATAATTATTTGAATTAAAAGAAAAACTACATATAAAATAATTTAATTAATAAAAACTTAATTAAAAAATAATTAAATAAGTTTTTATTGATAATATAATTTAAAATAATTTTTTTTTTGGAGTTCCAAGTATTCTATATAGGTAAAATATGAGTTATCTACAATAATCTAAGTATGTAACTAAATATTAGTAATGTATTCAACTAAATATAAAAATATTAAATTATATACTAATAATAAATAAGCATTGACTAGACACCGTACAATGCGACGCGGTTGAGAGTATGATATCTTTTAAATATCTCAAAGTATGTAACTAATAATTATTAAGAATTTATTCTAAATATAATATATAAAATAATTTAATAATAATAATAATAATTAATAAAATAGATATTAGACACGAGTTTAGAATGTGACGCCTTTTGAATTTTGTAAGTATGTAACTAAGATTTAATAAATTTAATTTAAACATCAAATACAAAATTATTTAATATTTATTAATAATTAATAAATAGATTAGACATGTACAAGGTACGGGTTGAGAATAATTATTTTAATTTTTTATTTTAGATTTAAATTCAGTAATTATCATAATTATTTTATATTATCTTTTAATAAGTTCCGTGTAATACACGGGTGTTAAACAAGTATCCTTCAATTCTGCATTTGTATGTTTTGCTTGAAATAATAAAATATCTTTGTGCTTCGTTTGCTTATGTGTCATCCGAGCCTAATATATATCTAATTTAATATTTTTTTTTACAATATCTTGCATAGTTTAATATTTTCTTTTATTATATTTAGCCTAACTTAATAATTTTTTTTTATTATATTTTGTCTAATTCAATAACCTTTTATACTCTAATATAAATAAGTCATATATAATTAGTAGAAAAAAATCTGATAATTATTTTAATTAAAAGATAAATTACATATGAAATAATTTTAATTACAAAAAAAATTATATATAAAAATAATTAATAATTTTATTTATAATAAAAATTGAAATAATTTAATTTTGAAATTTTAAATATTCTGTATAGGTAAATTATGATATATTTGCAATAATTGGAGTATGTAACTAAATATTAGTAATGAACTCAATCTAAATATAAGAAATAAAATTATATAATAATAATTAAATATTTATTAGACAATGTCACAATGCGAGAAGGCTTGAGAGTAAGACATCTTTTGAATTTTTCAAAGTATGTAACTATAATTACTAACCAAAATTAATTTAAACATAAAAATATAAATGAGTTATAATAATTAATTAATATAGATTAGAGGACGGACTGAAAATGTGACATCCTTTGAATTTTATAAGTATGCAAATATAATTATTAATGAATTTAATCAGAACATTAAAATATAATATTAATCAATAATTATAATAATTATAAATTGAACAGGGCACAGGTTGAGATACACATCCTTTCGGTTTTTTATTTTAAATTTAAAACTATATAATTTTACAAATACTTTTTATATTTAGTTTTTATAAATCCCGGTGTATAACACGGTGTTAACTAGTATATATATATATATATATAAACATTTACATGCATGCATTTTTATCCACACAGCATGCATATACATTAAAACACACATATATATTATATATGTACTTAGCATGCACATGCATTAATAACATACGTATATATATAACAGTATGCATGCAAACATTTATAATATATAATTATATAATATATATATTATATATATTATATATATATATATATATTAAGCATGCACAGCATGCATACAGTATGTTTATTATATATATATATATGTAACACACACAGTACAACATACAATAATCATACCACAGCACACACATATGAATATCGCATATTATATATTTGTATCCCACCATTATCAGCCTTCGTTACCTCACAGCACGGCGGAGGAGGAACGACGCAGAGAACTCCGGCGCGGGGCGGCACGGCGGCGAAGCGGTCCGGGTTCGGGAACGGCCGAAGGAGCAGCGTTTCTCGGCTGTGTCAACGGACAGCAGCGGCCGATATGCAGGCGCGGTTGTGGTCCTCGGCTGCAGAGAGGGCGCGACGTCGCGGCGACAGCGCCAGGCGGGAGCGACGATGCAGCAGGTCGGCGGGTGCGACGAAGCAGCAGTAGACGGCCGAAGTCCGGTTGACTTGCAGTGCGGATGGCTTGACGTCGCGACGACAGCGGATCCGGCTTGGCAGCAGCGGTGCGGCGGGAAGGCGCTGTCTGGGAGTGGAGGTCGGCTTGACAGCAGCGACACGGCAGCTGTGCGACGACGGCGGCGGTGTGGCAGTGGCGCGACGACAGCAATCCGACGTAAGCGATGCAGCGCGAGGCGTCTCCGGCGTATCGACGTCACACACCGTATAACCTGACGTCCTTACGACGGAGCACTAGATCCGACGAGGGATTGAAAACGACGAGAACTGAACGTTTCGGTGCGACGGCGGCCGGCGGCTGGAGGCGGTGTCTAGGGTTCTTAACCTTTTTTTTTTCGAAAAACAATTTTTCGTTTCGTCTGTCTATATCCGTTCTTCTTCTTTTTCCTTCTTTATAATAATTTTTTTTTTATTTAAAAACTCCAGCAAGGTGCCGCCCAAACTAACAATCCCATGTGGGCTGGCCCAAATAAATTAAAACAAAACCATCCCTTTTAATTTAAAAAGGGCCAAGCCCACTCTATAATGGGCTCGAAAGTGGAAAGGCCAAATAAAAAATTAAAAAACCAAGACTTTATATTTAAAATAAAACCACCGGCCCAATAACTAAAAGGCTTATAGGGTCAACCCAATTTTAAATCAAAAACCCCATTGGAATTAAATCATTTCTCACAAACGATAATTCCGAAAAATATAACAATTATATTTTCGCGTCCAGAATAATTTTCTCGTATTTTTCTCAATTCATAATCACAATTATGAACCTTAGATTCAATCATATTGATATCTAACTATGCTAAAATTAACAATTATATTTCTAGCTATCGTTTTCAATAATCAGGAAACACGTTGGTGTGACCCTCAATGGTTCAGGTGTAAGCTAGCCGTGGGTTCACAACACATTGTGATTCGAACAACACATTATTCTTATATGAACTCGTCCCTTAGAATCCATGATTGAATAAAACTCATTTTACTTAATCACTGGTCAAACCAGAACCCAACGAATTATGAGAGGCGCCTAGCAACAACGCATCATAATTCCCTAGATACAAATGAAGTGCCTGCAAGAACCTTGTGATATAGCTTATATGTACAGTACGATCCCTTCGCGATCTATGTCCCGATTGAACAAGAGATATTGGTTCATCGAGACCTCTTTCTAGTTCAATAACTGTGTGTACGTTCTAGGTTCAAGATAATCCGTTCGTGTGTGACTTAGAGAAACACATTTCTCTAAACACCCCACTATCAGCTCTGGCCAGAGACTCCGAGGATTTATCAACCATCAGAACACACAGGACATCCATGACTTATCATGCGTCCGAATCCCCTACTACCATGCACAGACTTCCCACTAGATTCCCGACTATGTGAACGTTGCCCCTTTTGATTGGCCTCCAAAGAGACACAGAGACAGGTCACAACATAGCCTGTCCTCTAGTGAAGTCACGGTGAGGTCCGGGTCTTAAGGATTAATGTTGTACGCTATACCATAGAAATCATCTACTCGATGAGTGGGAACCACTTAGAGATTTCTAGGTGAGGGAGTTCAGTGAACTCATCTTATGAGCACCTACTTATGTATGTCGATGTCCAGACACCGTGACCAATGAGATGCGGTCCACATACACTAAGTACTAGTCTTAATGGGAAAGGCCTGTATCCTCATTATGGCGTAACCCTTTGACTAGGAACAAGTTCGATGAGTTACATTACGTGCTGGATTATCTCACGGCTCTGCTAGACCAATCCACCGTAATAAAGTGACTTCATCAGGACCATACCTATGCAACTAGCATGGGATAAAAGATATGGAATGCCAATAAGTACAAAAGATATTATTACGAATAAAAAACCAATTGTATTACAGAAAAATGGTTAGACCACAGCCACAAATTGGCTTGTTGGTCACCTTATTCTAACAAGAGTTACGTCGACTTGGGCATCGACAGACGCAGCCATGGATCGACGCTTCAGAGAGTTACGTCGACTTAGCGTCGACATAGTGTCGACCGTCGTGGGCAGGATCGCGTCAACGCTTGCGTCGACCGACGCAACTTCGCTGCTCGTCTCATTTTCTTTATCTTTCTGCTACTCTTTCGCCGGAAAGCTCGTTCTCGAATCTCGAACATCAAACTTTATCTATTTACGCGCTGAACTCTTCTGGTTACCTAGCTGTAAGGTGAAAACAACGAATAATCACCTAATCTCATCAATTACGATCAAAATACGGTAAAATAAGCTGGAAGTATAAAAAATACGGAATTAAGCTTAAACTATCCAACTTATACCAAAAACAATAAGAAAAACTAACTAAAATACTAATAAAAATAAGGACAAATATGTGTTAATCAAGAACCAGTGATAGTTCTTACCAAAATACACGCACACAGATATATATAACTTAAGTATATATATACAATTACTTATTTAAATATTTTAATAAATTTAAACAAAATTGTTTTTATTTTAGATAAAATAAAATAAAGAATTATCGTGCAACGCACGGGTATAATACTAGTATATATAAAAGAGAGGTCTGGAGAGAGAAAAAAAGATGAGTAAGAAAGAGAAGAAATATCATGTAGGATTATTTTTTTTTATGTAGGAATTTTCTTAACATAATTATGATAGATACCTTATTTAATATTAATTATAATTTTTTTTAATTAAAATTTAATTAAAAAACCACCTAGGATTAGTTTCCTCTTTTAATTATGTAGGAATCTTCTTAACATAATATGATATATACTCGAATTAATATTAAATATAATAAGAATTAATATTTTATATATAATCACTTACATGTTATTTTTATTTTTATTTTGAGTTTTTTATACATTTTTTTTCGTTATTTTTTTCATTTCGAGTACAACAATATCAAATTTGTCACTTTTTCTCAAAAATAATTTGATCACTTTATTCAGTTAAATTATACAAAAATGCACAATACAATATAATTTGATATTATTTTAATTGGCTATCAACATGTTGTTTATTTTAATTGATCTCATAAAATAATGTATTTTGTTATTATCTCAGAAATCGCGTAAACAATACAAGTGCAAACCCAACACTAAGTGGGATGAATACTATGACATCAACTACAATATATTTGGGAAAATATCAACTAATTCCAAAACAAAAAAAAGGGGAAGACCATCTCTGAAAAGCAAATGTTGTTAAACACAGTATTTTTGACAGTATTCATGTCATACATAATTTTGATTGAAGTTCAAAATTGAATTTATTATGTTAGGTATGCATTTATATTTTACATACTAATCGCTTCAAACATCATTATAATATTTATATTTTATTAATACTTACACTATCATTTGCTCATTGTGCGGAGGAAAAAAAATTATCTTCACATTAAATATAGCAGACCTACAATCCACTCTAGACAGTGAAAACAATAAAAAAAAAAAGTCATGTAAGAAAAAAAAAGTCACGTAGGATTATTTTTATTTTTTTTAATTATATAGAAATTTACTTAATATAACTAGGACAGATACCCTAATTAATATTGAAAATAACAAGATCACATACATACATACATACATACATACATACATACATACATACATACATACATACATACATACATACATATATATATATATATATATATATATATATTATATATTATATATATATATATATATATCACTTCTATGTTATTTTGGTTTTTAGGTTTTTGTTATTTTTTATATTTTTTTTGTGAGTCCAATAATATCAAATTTGTCACTTTTCCTCAAAAGTAATTTTTGACCACTTTTTAAAATTAAACTATATAAAATGATAACATAATTCAGTATTTATTTTATTGGCTATCAACATGTTTTCTATCAAATATTATTATGATTAAATACTTTTTTATTTAAATTGATCTCATAAATAATGTTTAATATTAATGATAATTCATTTTTTAATTATGTAGGAGTTTTCTTAACATAATTAGGATGGATACCCTAATTAATATTAAGAAAACTTAACAAGATCATTTGAATATATATATATATATATATTATAATATATATGTATGTATATTGTATGTATGTATGTGTGTATATGTTATTTTTTTTTTTATTGTGAGTCCAACAATATCAAATTTGTCATTTTTTCTCAAAAGTAATTTTACACTTTTTTAATTAAAATATGCAAATTGCAAAATGTAATACAATGTAGTATTTTTTTATTGGCTATCAACATGTTATTTATCAAATATTATTACGATTTCAATACTTTTGATTTGAATTGATTTTTTAAAATAATATATTTTGTTACTATCTCAGTAATCACGCAAATCAATATAAATGCGAAACCAGCATCGAGTGGAATGAACACTGTGGCATCAACTATAATAGATTCGTAAAAAGATCAACTAATTGTCTATTAGTTGTTGGTGATATTGATCCACAAAGTGGTAGCAAGAGAATTGCAGTAGAAAAGAGATCTGGTAATTTGAAACGTATCAACGAGTTGCATCCTTTGTACGTTGCTCTACACTATCCATTACTATTTGCATGTGGTGAAGACAACCAAAGGGAAGACATATATTTTTATAAACCTCGAAAACATAAAGGCAAGGGTAAATAGTACTTGAGCCAGATGGAGTTCTTTTCTCACCGATTGCATGAAAGAGACTCTGAGGTACTCACTATTCTATATAGTCGATAATTGATACATTTACGATTATTGAATCTTCGAAATTGTGGTATGTCAGAACTCATCAAGAAATTATGAAGTGAGATGTACAGTGGGATTGTTGATGTAGTGTTATGAGGTGAAACAAATGACTCAAGTGTTGGTACTCATGTTGTATTGCCCGCGACATTTACTAGCTGTTCTTCAGAGGGTCGTTTCACATAATTTTTATCTATTACTGAATTGTGTAGTTCATTTAAATTTTAAATAGTTTAACCAATTTAGATCTATCAAGTATTAATTCAAATATGTCAATAAATGTAACTATAAGTTCACTATAACATTCTATCAAAATAAATGTGGGTATGCAAAGGATAAAAAGATTGATGAGATCAACATGTATTATGATTGTCACTATATTAGTTTATAAAATTCAGTATAAAACTCCACCTATCATGTGTTTGATTTTTCATCTTCCAGAAGAGCATTTGTATTGTATAATGATAATGTTCAGTTGAACGCAATGAAATGTAAGTCAAAAATACCATAGCATGTTTTAGGTTGGTTCGAGGCAAATAATAAAAATCGGAAAGCATGGAGTTTGTCTTATGTTGAGTTTCCTAAGAACTTTTTTTACTACTAAAAAAAAAAAATATTCATTAGCACGAATTTACTATATTCCGCCAAAATTGATAAAGTTATGGATGCAGTACATTTAACCAAGGATGGTGTATTTCTCATCTATAGATATACAGAACACTTTCTACAACTGTTAAATCTAATAGTGGAATTGTTCTTAATGTAATATCTAACGACATAACTTCTCTTCTTCTTTCGAAATGAAGAACCATGCATTCTAGATTTAGGGTTACTTTTAATAACCACCGAAATTTCGATCATTACTGGTACCCCACTTGCAAAATTAATGGTAGATGCATATCTCATTATTTGAGATGAAACTCCAATGATGCATAGCCATTATTTTGAAACTCTTGACAAAATATTGAAAGACCGGATGAGATCGCAAAACAATTCTAATATGCAGCTTCCCTTTGGTAACAAAATAATAATTCTGGGTGGAGAATTTCATCAAATTTTACCGGTTGTTCCAAAACGCACTAGACAAAACATAGTTCACACAGTGATCAAATCTTCGCATTTACGGAGTCATTACATAGTTTTGAAGTAGACCAAGAATGTGGTGCTGCAAAATTATAATTCAGAATTGTGTCAAGTTAAAAAAAACTATCAACTCGATAAATAGTAAATGAGATGTAATAGTTGGAGGTCCAAATGATGAAATCGTTCAAATTGAAATCCAGGTTATCTATTATTGAAAGATGATGGTGGCCATGTTCCGTCAATTGTGGCGAGCACATATCCACAATTTGTGAAAACTACTGAATTTTTCACTTATTTAGAGGGTCGTGCTATTCTTTGCTCAACACTTGATGTAATTGATTTGATTAATAGATATATGATGTCATAAAATGATTGAGAATGTAAAGTATGCATGCAAATCTGATTCAAACATTGACATATTGTAAAACGTCCACTCACCAGAGTTTCTAAGTACCATTAAATGTTATGGATTGCCGAACTATGAGTTAAAACTAAAAATTATAATTCCACTCATGTTGTTAAGAAATATCGATCATTCCCTTTTGTTGTGTAATGTTGTTTGTTAACTTGACGATCATATTATATAGGCTAATATTTCTCAAGGAAGCAATGCAGGTGAATTGTTGTTAATCCCTAGAATGATTGTCACACCATCCAATCTGAGATTGTCTTTCAAGTTCCGACAATGATAATTTCCCCTGATTGTGTCATATGCTATGATGATCAACAAAATTTAAGGACAATCTCTCTCTCTCTCTCTTTCTCTCATGTTGGACTTTTCTTGAAGAAGTCAGTTTTCAGTCATGGTCAGTTATATGTTTCTATATCAAGGGTGACCAATCGTAAGAGTTTAAAAGCATTGATCAACGATGATGAGAATAAATATAGTAACAAAACTACAAATATTGTGTAAGGAAAATTTTCATAATTTGTAAAGTACATTTCATCTAATAACAATCCTTTTATGAATCAGGTTATATCATTTTGAATACTATTTGATCTATAAATAATATTTAAATGATTTATATATAGAGAGCGGTTATGATAAAAGTATCCCTGATTGAGAACCATTGATGGTTCTTACCCATACATATACATACATATATACATACATACATACATACATACATACATACATACATACATATATATATAACTTAAATATACATATATACAATTTCTTACTTAAATATTTTAATACATTTAAAATAATTATTTTTATTTAAAAAAAAATACCGTGCAACGCACGGGCACAATACTAGTTGTACATGAAACATGAAAAAAAACTTGTTTTGTGTCATAATTTCGCAAAACAAATAAATATAAATAATCGACCCCCGTTGAAGGTTTAATTAAACAAATAATATATTTTTAAATAAGAATTAAAAAAATATCATAGTTTGAAAAAAAATTGATTTTTTGTTGTGGGACGCCCCTGAGAAATGCGTCCCGTTCACATTCTAGAAGGTATAAATAATAACCGTTCTAGAATGTGAGCGGGACGCCATTCCCAGGCACGTCCCGGGCCTAAGTTGACATTCTAGAAGGTAGATATAAAAAACCGTTCTAGAATTTGAGTGGGACGCCATTCCAAGGGCGTCCCGTACCTAAAGTGACTTTCTACTCTATTTTTGGGTCTGAAATGAAAAAAAAAATTAATATTTTCACAAAATTAATAATTTTTTCATTTACAAATAAAATCAATTTTATTAAATAATTAACAACTAAACAAGAAACGAATAAATTTGAATTTTCACATAATTAATGATTTCTCACAAAATAAATAAATTAAGACTTTTTCCACGTAATTAATAATTTCATATAAATTTAATTTTTAACATATTTAAGAATTTTACACAAATCAATTGACATATTAACAAGTTTAATTATTCACATAATTAATAATTTCATCACAAATCAATAAATTTAAATTTCACAAAAAATATTTATTATTAATAAATCTTCCAGGCGCGTCACGCAACAAAAAATCAATTTTTTTTCCAAACTATGATATTTTTTTAATTCTTATTTAAAAATATATTATTAATTTAATTAAACACCCGTTGAACGCATTTGAGCCTAGTTCGCGGAACAGATTATGAGGTGTCTGAAATTCTGGTTCGAACACAATGACAACTTCTTCCAAATTTGAAATCGAATAGATTTGTTAGCCAAAATATTTAAAAAGAACAAAAGGAGGTGGACCTAAGAAAAAACTGCCTCATGCCCCCTCTTTATTTGAGTTTGAGCCAAAAATGAGACTCTCAACACTGCCATCTGAAAAAGAGGGTCATATCGGCTGCTCTTTCTTCTTCCCATCACTAGTTAATGAATTCAATTTTTTCTCGCAAACCTTAGCCCGAGAAAGTACACTTTATTACAATAAACTCCAACTACCGGACTGTGCTGATAATTGGTCATTTTGGAATGTGGTGATAACAAATCAAATTGACAATGGGTGAGGCAAATTCTGAATGGTTTTTGATTTTCATCCACTTATAAAAATACATTCGTTCCCATTGACCGTGGAGCAGGAATCAATGCACACATGGAGGATTGGTCGACCTCCATGTGAATAATTAATTTTTTAAAAAAAAATTGGCTGGGGTTTTTTTTTTTTGGTCCGACCACAAACCACAAAAATACAATCTGATCTCTTTTTAAAAAGAACTGAAATTGTGAGTACATGATATGTCTAACTCGTGTACACAAGATAGACATATCATGTAATAATTGTTTTTAAAAAATGTGAGAGTATAATACATCTGTTAGAATAAGGTGACCAACAAGCCAACTTGTGGTTGTGGCCTGACCTTTCTCTTGTAATACAATCGGTTTTTATTCGTAATAATATCTTTTATACTTATTGGCATTCCATATCTTTTATCCCATGCTAGTTGCATAGGTATGGTCCTGATGAAGTTACTTTATTACGGTGGATTGGTCTAGCAGAACCGTGAGATAATCCAGCACGTAATGTAACTTATCGAACTTGTTCCTAGTCAAAGGGTTACGCCATAATGAGGATACAGGCCTTTCCCATTAAGACTAGTACTTAGTGTATGTGGACCGCATCTCATCGGTCACGGTGTCTGGA
>BMAC01000514.1:140281-153878 GCA_014905375.1 Phtheirospermum japonicum | reverse complement strand
CCCCACACACACACCATTTTCTAGAGAAACAAAAAGAAACGAAATGATCTCCAATCTCACCCTCAAGAGTTTTTAGGCTTTTTTTTAAGAGAAAGTTAGAAGAGAAAGTATGGGTCCGGTGGCGGTGGCTTTTCTCTAATTTTGGTAGTTACTTAGCCATCCTGGAGTTTATAAAAGTTCACGCTTAAAATCCATTAATTTGTCTAGGTCGAGTTCGTGTTCTAACCAGATCGAGTTATAGCATTACAATCATGTAATTCTAGTTGAGAGCTAAAATCAAACCATGGTTCTAAAAATCGGACCGAACTGGCTGCTTAGATCGGTTCAATCGGGAACTGTTCATCACACTGGTCCAATTTTCATGCTAAAACTACTGGACTTAAAAATCGGTAAAAAACTCAGCCAAACCGGCCACGAACTGGTTAGACCAGTGAACCTATGGCAGTCCGATTGGTTCACTGGCGACGTCATTTTTTAAAATAAATCTACATTACTTTTTTTTTTAATTTTAAAATCGATGTTTTTTTGTTTGTTTGCCTTATGTCAGATTCGAAAGGGGAAGAAAAAGAAAGAAAATAAGAAGTTGAGAGTTTGAAACCCTGCCGGATAAGATTTAGTGTTGTAACACATTAAATAAACGAAGAGTAAGGATTCAAAGCTTAGATTTCAGACTTATGGAGGAGAAGGTGGTGATGGCAAAAACGAGCTGACCACGACTTTGGGCTCCACTGCTTAAATTCACTGATGGAGGGAGTATGTGGATTTATATGTATACAGAGGGAAATAAAACCTAGTTTCCAATTATAAAATCTCCACCAAATTTTCCAGCAAAATTTGAAGAAACCTAGTGTGTGGTTATATATCTGGTATAGTGTCTTTTGGAATAACCGGCAAATTTTGAAGAAAATCTCCACCAAAAACTACTATTTTCCCACCAAATGGAAGCTTCCTGTAAGAATTATTTCCCTATTCCATCACGTCTTTCAATATTTTGTCCTGAGCTTTGAAACAGTATTTATGCATCATCAGAGTTTCATCCCAAATAATGAGTTGCGCAAGCACCATTAATTGTGCAAGTAGAGTTCCAATAAAAAATAGAACATGATGAATCTTAGTGGAGGTAAAAATAAACCTTAAATCTAGAATACCCAGTTCTTCCTTTCAGAAGAAGAAGAGAATCTATGTCGTTAGATGTTACTTTCAAAATAATTCCATCATTAGATCTAATGGCACCAAAAAGTGTCCTCCACGCAAATACTTTACCGGCTCCTCCGTATCGAATGTATTGTATACATGACTTTATCATAAACGTGACATTGATCAGCATTCAGATTGTCAACTAATTCATCATGTTATTCAATGAGTACCTCACGATCATTTTCAGCTTTTCAATAATAAACCTATTGCGATACATATTGGAATCAACGACCTTTGAGATTTACATGAGAGGAAAATCCTTTAAAATCATTCTCATACTCTACAAAACTTATCAACTTCAAGTAAAGTAAGGTTCTGAATTTTAGTATCACTTATTTGTAAATCTTCAAAAAGAAAAAGTGCATTGAAAATGGAATTAAGAATATTGGTAATAAAAATAATACAATAGAATATAACTAATAATTTATGGAGGATAAAAGAAAAATCAGTAATTGCTACCTTTGAATTTTCTCAACTTTTGTTGATTGTATAGAATGTCATCTGACAGATCTTCTCATCATTTCTCCCACACTTTTTTGAGACGTGCTAAATATTTTGATGCAGTCAAGGTTATTAATAAATATCTCGTGGAATGTGTTGATACCCTATTCACTTACTTATGATATATAACATCAATATATTATCTATTATCTAACAACAACCCCATAAATTAGCATGCATCGCGAAATGTATCGTATTACGTATAGTTACTTTTTTTTATATCGGCGTGACATTGGGCTCCTCAAATTACATATAAGAAACACCGAGCATAATATTTATCACTTGATCCTTGCAGAATATCGTAAGTTCGTGCTAATGAGAACATGCTAGTTGCCTATGCATCTATTCTTTTATTGTTGAGTTCCAAACAAATTTTTGTGAAAACTCAAGATAATTCAAACTCCGTGCTTACGGATATTTTTTATTTGACTCGAACTAACCTAAAAGCATGTTATGATGTGTTAACTTGTGTTTCATTACCACGTCTAACTAATTATTATCATTATATAATATATTATGCTCTCTGGAAGATGAAAACTCAAACGCATGGTAGGTGAAATTTTATACTGGATTTCAGAAACTAATATTCTCCGCGCCGCTTCCCATGGAGAAATGTCGCGGCAATAAGTATGCATGTTGGTCTCATCAATCTTTTTCTCCTCTACATCCCCGTGTTTATTTTGATATAATGTTGTAGTGATCACATGTTACCTTCGCTGACATATTTGAACAAATATTTTATGATATAGATTGGTTACATCATTCAACATCTAAAAGAGCTACATACTTCAGCAATAAATAAAGATCATATAGAATGAACCAACGGTTATCTAGCTGAACACCGTTCTTTGTAACAACTCTTCTAGTATTTCTACATCAATATACTAGTTAAACATCGTTATCGATAGTAGTAGTGTTTATAAATCTCTTTGAAAAATATTTTGTGCAATTTCCATCAACTATGGAAGTAGATAATTTTTTAAATGAAAACATGGTCCATGAATTATCAAATCCGATAAAGAAAAATAATATCTTGGATCTTCTTTTTCATCGGGGATTTCAGTTGAAATGATTCGATAAATAATACCAGCATTTGGGTATTTGTCTAACTTTGATAGAAAAAGAAGTATGTGCGCATAAAGAAGATCTCTCTTTTGGAACTTCACGGTGTAAATAACTAAAAACAATATTATAAAATGTAAATTAATGATAAATCAAAAAAATATTAATAATTTATTACTCTTGGATTATGAAAATATAAAAAAATCTCATACTCACTTAAAATAATTTATCCAAAATCTCCCATCAAAGCGTCCAACTTGGTTTTGAATTTCTTGAAATTATATCAGTTTGATCCTCTAGTTTTAGATTTTTTCTATCAACAAAGCGAACAATCTCATGCTATTTAGGATTTCACATGAATGTAAGAAATAAATCAGGATAACCTGCCCACCGATGAATTACCATAACATCTTGGTAATTCTCAATCATAAGTCGAGCACCGATAGTAAATATCGCAGGCAAGATAATGTGAGTACCAACACTTGAGCCATTTGTTTCACCTTATAACACTGCATCAACAATCCCACTATACATATCGCTTCGCAGTTTTTTTTTGGGTTTTGATGTACTACACTCTTGAATAGTCAATCATCATATATAATCAACTATGAACTTTTATGTGAGTCATCGACCATATAAAATAGTGGGTATCTCAATCTCTCTTTTGTGCAACTGGTGAGAAAAAGAACTCTCTCTTATATCTTCCCTGTAGTTGTCTACCCCATAAGAAAATAGCAATGGATATTCTAGAGTGGTATGACCGGATCTTGGCCGACTTGACCTTGGTTGTCCTAAAGATGATCCGAGTTTTTCTGCGACGGCTCTGAAAGGTGGGCCGAACTTCTCGAAGAATCGCTGAAAGGTAAATAGAAGTGAGGAGAGTTCCTGATAATTAAGGTCAGGAAAGGATAGACTAAGCCTATTTCATAAAGCCCAAGAGATAGGTCGCCCTGGTCACAAGGGGATTAAACTCTGTAAAGTCGACCTGAGGAAAGTGTTGTAGAAAGCGGTGGAGGACTCAAAAAATTCGCTCTGACCTGATCTCAAATTCAGGAAGAAGTATTGACTGGTTTAGGTCATCCAGAGAGAAGTTAAGCTGTTCAGGTCATCTAAATAACAGTCCGAGATTCGTGGGCCTATTTTCGGAATCTCGTAAGGGCCCATAACTAACTGGGGTTATAAATATCTCAACCCAGAGAAGTGAATGTATCACGTTCTATACACTCACCTGACTCTAATATTCATAAAAATGCTTAACTAACTTAAGCATCAGAGAGGATTCCACCGGAATTCCTCCAGTTATCCTTTCTAATGTGTTTTTGTGGACAGGTCAGGTCAGCAGCCAAGAGAAATCAAGCGATCCTCAAACTAGTATTTCCCAGACGAAATAATTGGAGCCGTCTATGGGAATAAGTGTGACCGGGTTAAGACGTGAAGCAAAGTAAATGGAAATAGACGAACTTAGGCAGAATCTGGTGGTAGAGTTGGGTGGCACGCCAAGTTCTACCACACTAATGGCGACTCCAGAAGTAGCAGAGCCACCAGCCATAAGCAGACAAGGAACAACACCTCCTCAGGGAGCGTCTTCACACAGAGACGAGAGGCCCGTGCATGATTCCTTTCTGCAGCAGATATCTGACCTTATCGGCAAAGCGGTGGCAGAGGATGTGGAGAAAAAAATTGCAGAATTCTCGACGGCCCATCCCAAAGTAGGTCAGCCACCAGAAGCAGAAATGACCAAAACCCCTCAACGCACGACCAGAGCTCCTGGCCGAGAATAAGAGGAGAGTTCTTTTGGCTCTGACAATGATACTTTGAGCAAGAGTAACCCAGATCTCACTGAGCAAATGCAGAACTTACAAAATGAAGCCAGGGAGGTCAAACAAAAGATGGCGGGTAATGTGGCAGGACAGACGCATCGAAGTTCCCCCTTTACGGAGAACGTCATGATTGACGACCTCCCAGCCTCTTACCGATTTCTAGGCTTTGAATACAACGGAACGACCGATCCGTGGGATCACTTGTGTCACTTTGAAAATGCATCCACCCTAAATAAATCTTCAGATGTCGTGATTTGCTGATTCTTCCCTACAACTTTTACTAAATCAGCTCAGCTCTGGTTCTGCTAGTTACCACCCTGATCTATAAGCAACTTCGACGAATTCAGCTCGGCATTTCTACACCAATTTACTAGCTGCAGGAAGTATTAGAAAATGTCTTTGGAACTATTCAGCATGAAACATAAGAAGGAGAAGGTCTAAGAGGATATATAAAGCATTTTACGGACGCTAAGTGGGAGGTGCCGTCGGCATCCAAAGAGCTCCTGATCAACGCCCTGGCTCAAGGGCTAAGGAGAGGTGAATTTTTCAAGTCGTTGGTGGTTAAACTAGCAAAGACGTTCGGCAAGCTTCTAGCAAGGGCAGAAAAATATAGCCATTTGGAAGAAGCCTGAGACAGAAAGATGATGGAGATAGGCGGAGGGAACAAGTTGACAAAGATGAAAAAACACAGGTTAAGAATCCAAGAAATGACTTAGGGGGAGGGCGACCCAGATTCGATCTGTACACGCCCTTGGCTTCACCACAAGGTGAGATCCTTCAGGCCATCGAGCAACATCCCGGCCTCAAATGGCCAAGAACATACACCTAGAAGCCGAGAAGGGAAAAGTCCGATCAATTTTGAAGATACCATAACGAGTACGGTCATGATACTGATCAATGCACACATCTAAAAGATGAAATAGAGAGGATGGTTCAAGCAGGGCACCTCAAAGAGTTTGTACGTACAAAAAAGGAGGGATCCAGATCTGAACCTTACAGGAGGGAGCGATACCAGACGGTCAAACATGACCAAGAAGGTAGACGTGGTAAAGGAAGTAGGGAGGATCAACCCCAGGTGATTCAGAGAGAGATTCAGATAATCACGGGAGGCGCCTTGGACACACAATCGAAGCGTGAGCAGAAGAGTTATGTACAGTGGCAAAAGATCTTCCAAGAAGAGCACAAGAGATCGGGAAATTAGTCTCGAGCCCAAACATCTGCTTTGGGTCAGAGTATAAGGATGGCATCCTGGCGCCTCATATAGATGCTCCGGTAATAACAACTACAATTGTTAATTATAATGTGCGAAGAATCTTTGTTGACACGGGCAGTTCTGCGGACAATTTATTTTACGACTTTTATAAAAAGTTAAATCTAAACCTAGAATTGGAAGATGTGGAAACATCATTAGTAGGATTCGCCAGGGGAGTTCTGCGATCATTAGTGGCGGTCAATCTGCTAGTATCGTTAGGGGAAAATCCGTTCAGGAAAACTAAATCAGTACAATTCCTTGTGGTAGACGCGCCATCCTCTTATAATGCCATGATGGGGCAACCATCTTTGAGTCAACTTCAATCAGTGGTCTCTATGTATCACATGAAGATGAAATTCCCAGCCCGGGAAGGAGTTAGGGAAGTTAGAAGAGATCAATATGCATCGCGACGGTCGTACGTAGAAACCATCAGGAGAATTGAAGAGGAGAGAAAGCCTAAAAGAGCCAGGACATAAAACCCAGTACAGGAGCCATATTGAGATGAGGAGAATTTAATGACAGTGGAAGTGATTCCGGGAGATAGCAGTAGAATTTTTCGAGTAGGGGCGACATTGAGTCCGAAAGTTTTGGTGGAGCTAGTGGCTTTCCTGAGAAGCAATGCCGATGTCTTTGCGTGGTCACCTCAGGATCTTGTACGCATCGACCCAGGGATAGCTGAACACCGCCTCAATATTAACCCTTCAGCGAAACTGATAAAGCAAAGGAAGCAAAATTTCGGCCCATAAAAGGAAGCAATAATTCAAGCTGAAGTGGAAAAGCTGTTGCAACAAAGCACATACATGAGATACAATTCCCGGAATGGCTCACCAATGCCGTGCTAGTACCAAAGACAGAGGGTAATTGGCGGATGTTCATTGATTTTATGGATCTCAATCGCGCCTGCCCAGAAGATCATTATCCCTTGCCAAGAATCGATCAGCTCGTGGATTCCACCCCGGGCTGTGAATTACTTAGCATGATGGATGCCTCTCAGGGATACCATTAGATCAGGCTGGTTAAGGAGGACTGGAAGAGGGTTAGTTTTATAACCTTAAAAGGGACGTACTGTTATATGGTCATGCCCTTTGGCCTGAAGAATGCGGGAGCCACATACCGGCGGCTGTTAGAAAAAATACTTAAAGCTCAGCTTGGGATGAACATGGGAGTGTAGGTAGACGATATGCTCGTAAAAAGAACTAAGGCTACCTCACATGTGAACGAACTGAACGAAACTTTTAATACACTGAGAAACTATGGGATGAAGCTCAACCCTAAGAAATGTGCATTTGGGGTGCGAGCTGGAAACTTTTTGGGGTACATGGATAACCCGGAAAAAATCAAGGCTATCATGGATATGCAGCCCCCAAGAAATGATAAGGAGATGCAATGTCTAGTGGGCCGAATAGCCGCCCTGAGTAGATTCGTCTACCAATCAGCAGAGAGGAGCCTGCCCTTTTGTCGAGCTCTACGGAAGAAGGCCCGGCTCCAATGAGACGAGGGATGCCAAGAAGCCTTCTAATGGTTGAAAGAGCACTTAGCCAGTATGTTGTTTCTTACCAATTCGGTGGTGGGCGAGCCTCTAGTCCTATATTTTGCTCAGAGAAGAGGGCAGAGCACAGAAGTCAGGGTATTAATGGAGAATAGTGTTGCATGACGCTGAGCTACAATACGTTGAGGTGGAACGAGCTATGTTGGCCCTAATCGGCATAACTCGCAAGCTCTTGCCCTATTTCCTTTCACATAATATAGTAATCAAAACTAACCTGCCCTTGAAAATGATAGTGAGCAAGCCAGAGGTCTTAGGGCAGCTAGTAAATTAGATCATTGAGCTCAGTGAGTTTGATGTAGACTTCGAAGGACGAACAGTGATCAAGGCCCAGGCGCTAGCAGATTTCATGCAATAATGATCAGCTCTCCCGAGGAGAAAGGGAATGGACTATATACACTGATGGCTCGGTGGGAAGCTTGGGATGTGGAGCAGACATAGTGTTGATAGACTCAGAGGGAGTCACTACAGAGTATGCAGTACGGATGAATTATTTCCTATCTAACAATGAAGCAGAGTATGAGTCCCTACTAAGAGAAATACGGATGGCAAGGGAGCTTGGGGCCGAGCGAATAAGCGTGCGAGTAGACTCCCAGTTGATGTACAAGCAAATACGAGGTGAATTTGACACAAGAGAGGATCGTATGCGAAAGTACGTAGCCCAGTTCCAGGAGATGGCTAGAGTTATTGACTCCTTAAACGTACTACAGATCGCTAGGGAAGAAAATAGCCGAGTAGATTATTTAGCTAAGGTGGCCAGTTCAGCAACAGTTTGCCAGGAAAGAATGATCACCTTACTAATGGCACATCGGGAGTTCGGAGAAGACGAGGTAAATGAGTTATAGGAAGAGGGGGACTGGCGTACGCCTATCAAAACATACTTGGAAAAAGGAGAACTGCCTAGAGAAGGGAGGGAAGCGACAAAGATACGGGTCAGGTCGGCACGATTTTTCTTGATCAAAGGAGAGTTGTTCAGGAGGGGATTTGGACAACCCCTCCTATGATGCCTAAGCCTGAAGGAGGGTGCCTATGTCCTAAGGGAGATCCACGAAGGATGTTACGGTAATCACATGGGCGCTCGGGCCTTATCGAGCAAGGTGATGAAAGCAGGATACTTCTGGCCACAGCTGAGGCAGAACGCGGAAGCCTTTGTAAAGACCTGTGATCGATGCCAAGGGTATTCCCCACTCACACATAAAACAGCAGAAGATCTATGACAATGAGCTCTCCATGCCCTTTCGTGAAGTGGGGAATAGATCTGGTCGGACCCTTCCCTACTGCCCCAGGTCAAAAGAAATTCTTGATAGTAGCTATAGAATATTTCAGCAAGTGGGTAGAGGCTGAAGAAATAGCTTAATTCACAGAAGAGGTGGTTATGCGATTCCTATGGAAGAATGTTATACCGGTTTGGTGTCCCAAGAATACTCATATCGGACAATGGCACCCAATTCATGGGAGCCTGAATAAGAGCTTGGTGCACCAAGATGAAGATAGTACAACACTTTACATCTGTGTATCACCCCCAGGTAAATGGTCAGGTCGAGGTGACCAATCGCGTATTGGTGCAAGGGATTAAGGCTCGGTTAGAAAAGTCAGGAGGCAAATGGGTGGAGGAGCTCAGCTCGACCTTATGGGCATACCAAACAAATCCCAAGGAAGCTACAGGAGTATACGACATGGATGCCGTGATCCCTGCGGAGATCAAAATAGAAACCCACAGAATATAAAACTTTGACGAGAAACACAACGAGCTGCTGAGGCAGGACGCGTTGGATTTGGTAGAGGAAAAGCGTGAGCTAGCTTTCCTAAAAATGGAGCATATGAGGGGGCGAGTTAGAGCAACCTATAACAAAAACGTGGTTAAGATGCAATTCCAGGTAGGAGACATGGTTCTTCGAAGAGCTGATCTGGGGAAAACCCGAGGAAAATCGGATGCAATGTGGCAAGGACCATACAGAGTCACTAAGATTTTCGCTGGAGGAGCGTATAAACTAGAACAAATGGACAGAGTTAAGCTGCCGCGAGCATGGAATGTAGCGAATTTGCCGATGTATTATGTGTGAAGTCAATAACATGGACTATTTATAAAGAGATTGAGGTTATTTTAATTTATCTAAATACTCCAGCCCGACCTGACCCGATAGGTCAGCTAAGGGCGAAGGCCCAGAAAAATGGTCTGACTCACCAAGGGGTGGATACCCCAATCTAACCCGATAGGTCAGCTAAGGACGAAAGTCCCAAAGCATAGTCTGATTGACCAAGGGTTTATATCCCAAACCTGGCCCGATAGGTCAGTTAAGTACAAAAGTCCTAAAAATGGTCTGATGGACCAAGGGGTGGATACCCAAGTCTGGCCCGATAGGCCAGCTAAGGGCGAAAGCCCTAGAACATTTTTATGACTGACCATGAGGGGATACCCCAGGAAAACCTTACCCGATAGGTCAGCCAAGGGAAAAAGACCCCAAAGATGATTTGGTTAATCAAACGAAGGGTAGAATGCCCCAGAAAAGCCTGACCTCATAAGTTAAACCTCAGAACAACATAATCCACCCGATTAAGGGCAAAATTACATAAGTCGGTGGAAGGCAGAAGCCCTTAAAAGATTAGATTATTGAGCACTCCAAACAAGACTGAGGCCTAAAAGTCCGTGCATGGTCGACAAAAACATAAAACTTAGGAAAGAACACGAAATTTTACAAGTATCAAAAGCCACATCAAATCCGAAGAAGTATTCGGTACTATTTATTCAAAAGACAACGCTAGTACAATACCCATAGGGTGAGCATAATAGGACCAGCCATCAGGCCCGAATAAAGAAATTAGTTCAAAATAGATATGTCTTAAGACAGAGATAGATCAAGAGCAAGGCTAAGGATGAGATGAGGAGATCCCACTATCTGCAGCTAAGACTCCGCGAACACACCACAGATCATGCTCGATTTCATGAAACTTGAGGCGATACTTGTCTGCGCGCTCTGCCTCAAATTGAGCCTCATTTACAGCAGCAGATAAACGCCGAACCGATCAGAGTAGGTCAGCTCTCTCTTCTCGGAGTTGCCGATTCAGCTATTGAAGCTCGAGCCATTCACGCTTGAAATGGCATTTCTTCTGTCTCTTTCTTTCCAGGAGTTTGAATAATTGGGAGAACTTTTCGCGAAGGTTGGCATTTTCTTCCGAAAGGAGAAAATTTTCTTGAAAAAGGAGAGGTTTTTCTTCTTAGAGTATCTATCTCCTTCATTAAAGATTCAGAAGCCATGATGATATGTAAAATAGAAAAAGGTGTTTATATAGATAAAATGAAAGGCACATAGTACAGAGAATAGTACTTGGGTTTTTTTGACTTAAGGAACCCTAACATAACAAGAAGACAAAAGAGATGAGTAGAAATATTATTCAGTACAAATAAATATAAAGATAAAATCAACTAAAGCAGACAACCAAAATAGACGGCCAGCCTACGCCCCATAATCCTGAGTGCCCAGCTCACCCCCTCCCTACCCAGCCACCCCGGAGACCTCCCCAAGGCTTTTCTCCCCAAAAGTGCTCTCAAGTTGGGACCCGCCCTACAGCTCACCCAAATCACCTGGAATACGTGCCCGGTGAACTCAGGAGCTCCGAGCTGGTGGAGGTGATCCTCCTCCGAAATGAAGTTAAGGCTGGCGGGCTCAGGAAGATCCGCAAGAGGCACGTCGTGATCAAAGGGGGTGGAGGGGTTCTCCTTAGACCATTTCTCATATGCGTCCAGACCAAAGTTATAATACGCCATGGCCTCTGGAACAAGGAGTTCCCAAAGCTCCCTGGAGTGGGAGAAGGCTCGCCTAGTTATCTCCCTGGTCATTTGAACAAGCCTCAACCCCTCTTCTGAACTGAGGAACTCAGTCCGTCCCTCAAATTGTCCCTCATTTCAGTTTTCTTTAACTCGTTGCTGCACCTCAGCTCGTGCTCTCTCTTCTCCTTCCTGAGCTCTCTTCAGTTCAGCTCGTATCTCCTTCATCTAAGCTCGCATCTCCTTCATCTCTACATCCTTCTATTTGCATAGGCCCACCAGCCTTTTCTCCCTCTCCTTCAGAGCTGTATGCGCCCGGGCAAGATCAGCGTTCATAAGGGAGCCCCGAGCCCGAGGCACCAAGACAACCACTTTGATGTCATCCTAGTATTCCGACAGAGCAACAAAAGGTAAAAAAAAGAAGAGGAACGGAGAGGAGGGAAGTCGGTTACCCTTGCTTTGTCCTGATAGAAGGATTCGATCAATTCGAAATCCGACCACTTCTCCATGGTGTGACGATCGGATGAAGGGTACTGTCCTTGGATGAACTGAACTCCAACTTCACCGGAGCAATCGAGGACCGACGTACTGAATAGATTTAGATTGGGGCTCGTCACCTTAGACCCCAGGATGGCAACTCCTTTGCCAAATCTAGCACGTTTTTGGGAAGGGAGCATTTTCTCATCCCCCGAATTGGAGGGGCTATGAGGTCAACGCTTGTCCTTACAGACTCCTTTGGTAGGCTCTTTTTGGTAGAAGGAGCATACCTCTTCTGGCGCTCCGCTATCATTTCTTTCATCATGGTGACTGCAAGAGAGGATAAATGAGAGATGAATAATAATAGAAATATAAAATTAATAATAAGTCTTCATTAAATACAAATGAAAGAGGTAAAAAGGGAAGAGGTGAATAGCTCATTCAGTATATCGATCTCAGGAGCAAGAGGATCGGTCTCCTCAGTGGAGTTGAATAAGGTCAGGACGGTAGGGCTGAGGAGTCGAGATAGATAGAAAATGATTTTATTAAGGGCGTGGATAGTCTTTTGCAGTGCAGGAGATCGTTCCCCCTTGGTCAGGTGGGCCTGAGCTGGAAAGGCACGGATAGATACTGGGGAGAAACCCCAGTTAAAATTTCGTAATCCTCTCTCACATACACAGTTCACCTATCTTTAACTCGGGACTTTCGATTTGCCCTGCCAAATTAGTTTGCCAAAGCTTCTGCCCAGGCTCGTTGTGCACTGCTCATCATTGCAGTTATTCAGAATTTGATGGTGTGCGATTGAGATTGAGTGAGATAGGACTTGATGGGGATGGTGACGCGAGGTTTTCAATGTCATTTTGTATTTGAGTTTTTGGGGATCTATTGTTTGATTTTAGGAATTTGGGCGTGAGATATGAATTGTGTGTAAATTGAATTTGGTTGGATTTAAGAAATTGATGAGAGAGAAAAAGAGAGAGATTTAAAATTTGGAGAGAGAGAGATGAGATTCCGTGAAAAAGGCTCTGAGGAATTAATCCCAGCATATTATTTGCAGTAAGGTAATGCCCATCACCATGAAATTAATGGTTATATGTTAGTTACAACAACAACAAACAAAAAGCTCTGCATTCTTTCTTATAACCACGTGAGAAATTTTGAATTTGGAAAAGTGGGTCTCGAAAATGGTAATGTAAGCAGAAAGATGTAAAGTGTGAAATGGAGAACTCAGCATAAAATGTAATCAGTTATCTCCAATTTAAATAATTGCCTGAATAAAAATATGTTGGTAATAATTAGACGTGTCCAGACGGTTCGGAACCGCCAGTTCACGGTTCGAACCGCCGGTTCGGTTTCGGCGGAAACCTCGAATCGAAACCGAACCGTGAAATGGACCGGTTTGTGGCGGTTTGCAAACCGCCGGTTCACGGTTTGGTCCGGTTCGGTTTGGCCGGTTTTTCCATTTTTTTTTTTAATTTTAACTCAGTCGATCGACTGCTTCGCCTAAAAATTGCCCAACCATTCCGTTCCTCCAGTCGATTTGGAGAGATCTAGTCGATCGACTGGTCAATAAAAAAAAATTAGAAGTTAAAATAAAAAAAAATTATAATAGAAGAGTTTTAATAAATTCAAGAAAGAAAATTAAAAAGAAATTGGATTTGAACTATTTTCAAATATTTAAGTTAAAATTTGAAATTTTAATTTCAAATAATTGAAGATAGTTTCCTACGTATCCCTTATCTTGGGAATCAAAGTCCCACGTAGTTCTCACTTACCCTTACTTACCTTGGAATCGGAAAGCGGGTGGGGGGGGGGGGGGGGGGGGGGGGGTACCATACTCATCCATTTACCGACTCGTTGCTAGATCCCGTAGTATCATAATACGTCTCTCGCTCTCTTTCATCTTCACTAAGAATGTTTTTTTGTTTCCGTCGATCGGCGTTGACCCAATCATGCAATAACATTTGACACTCGAG
>BMAC01000514.1:75759-130963 GCA_014905375.1 Phtheirospermum japonicum | reverse complement strand
CCCGCCCCGTCAAGTAGCGGGCTTTGTCGGTCTTTGGCCCGCCCCGCCCCGCTAGCCCGTTTTGACAGTTCTACTGGGCACATTCGACCATACTGCTGGAAGCTTATTGGGAAATAAAATAAATTTAAAAGGTCGAAACTGTATGCTGGGATCCGTATTGGTTTCCGTGACGGTTTCCATGTTCCTAACACAAAAACCAACACCAAGCTCAAGCAGGTATGGGTCAAAAAGAACGAGATCAAATGCAACATGATCTATTCCTCTCTGAAGTCTCACATCCCTGGAGCCTGGTATTTTGATAGTGGATGCTCTAAGCACATGAACGGCTCGGAATATCTCCTCTCGAATATTGTCAAATTTCATGGAGGAAGTTTGAAGTATGGTGGAGGTGCAAATGGCCAAATCATTGGCCAAGGAACCCTTCAAGTCTCTGGTATCGCAAAGCTCGAGAATGTGTTACTTGTTGAAGGCCTAACTGTGAACTTGATAAGCATTAGCCAACTGTGCGATGGTGGTTTCAGTGTTAGTTTCACTCATGAAAAATGTGAAGTTTATGACGAGAGAAAAACTTGCATCCTTACTGGTCACAGGACCTCCGACAACTGCTACCAAATTAATGGCGATGTGTTCTGCAAGCTGTCCCAACTGAGTGATGCCGAAGTGTGGCATCAAAAGCTCAGACACGTTAATTACAAGATGTTGTAAAGATTGGTCAAAAAGGATGTTGTGATCGGACTACCTAATCTCAACATTAAAACCGTTCCTATTTGCGAGGCATGCCAGAAAGGGAAGCAAGTCAGGGTGCCACATCCAACTGTACAAAGTCTCACTACCTCATATTCTTTCGAACTCCTTCATATGGACCTTCTGGGACCACTTGAAGTTGAGAGCCTTGGTGGTAAAATGTATGTTCTTGTGATTATAGATGATTTTCCCCGCTTTACTTGGGTAGAGTTTTTAAAAGAAAAATCTAAGACTTTCGAAGTATTTAAAAAACTTGCAAAAAGGTTGTGTGTAAGTTTTAGTGTGAGTATAGATAGAATAAGGTCTGATCATGGGAAAGAATTTGAGAATGCATCCTTTTCAAAATATTATTCCAAAGTTGGTATAACTCATGAATTTTCTTCACCCATCAAACCCCAACAAAATAGGATAATCGAACGCAAAAATAGATCTCTCATAGAAATGACTAGGACAATGCTTATTTCAAATGGGGTTGCTAAACATTTTTGGGCAGAAGTAATGAACACTGCATGCCATATAATTAATAGGGTGTATTTTAGACCAGGGTCTTGTGTTACTCCCTATGAATTATTGATGGACAAAAAGCCAAATTTGAGTTATTTTCATATTTTTGGATGCATTTGTTATGTGCTAAATGGAAGAAATCATCTTGCAAAACTTGACTCAAAGAGTGATAAATGTGTTTTCATGGGATACTCTCGAAATAGTCATGCATATAGATTGTTTAATCATAGAACGCGTAGCATGATTGAGTCGGTTAACAGCAAGTTTGATGATTTGATGAGTGGTTTTAAACTTGTTGAGGATGATGATCTGGTTCATGATCAAAATCCTCAAGATAATGTCACGGTTGGTGTAGATGAAAGTGCAGGTGTTGAAACTGGAGAAACGAGTGATATTGGTATCGGTGATGGTTCTGGGAACACAACATCAAACCCAACACCTACTCAAGCTGCTCCAGAATAAAATTCTGATCCAGGTGTGGAAGATCCGGCTGAACCCATTGACTTACATCAGAGAAATATTCCCTCAAGAATTCAAAAGAATAATCCTATGAGCCAAATCATTGAAGATCTCGATGAAAGAACTACAAGAAAGCGACAAATAAGATTCAAAGAAATGGTTAGGTATGTTTGCTTATCTACTAACTGTTCTAAAATTCAAGAGTCTTTGTTTCTTGCCAAAACAGAGACCAAGCGTGTAGAGGATGCTCTTAAAGCCGAGTATATTGCAGCTGGAAGTGCTTGTACACAGTTATTGTGGATGAACCAAACGATAGAGGTATACGGTCTACATATAAGAACATTGACTGTGCTATGTGATAATTCCAGTGCCATTGATATCTCGAAAAATCTGGTCCAGCATTCTCGAATCAAACACATTGACATAAGGTATCACTTTATTCAAAACTTGGTTGAGAGGAAGATTGTTAGTCTTGAGCATATAGGAACAGACAATCAACTTGCTGACATCTTCACAAAGGCATTAGATTTAGAGACCTTCTCTCATTCGAAAAGAGATCTCGGTATGTGCATTGTTTAAGTCAATGTTGGTTTTGATGTTGTGACACCCTAAACTGACATCAGTCACAACATCTGTATATTTTTGCATGTATTTTTAATTTCTTTTTCATACATAATCTGAATGCATTGGGTCTGGTTGAAAGTGCAATAAGGTCTTGTGTTTTAATAAAAGTGATGACAAAAAGACTAACCTCTTCAATTAGGTGATTGTGGAACTTTCCCATAGAAACTGGTTTTCTCCCAGGTCCAAAAACAAGAGGTGTTAACAGCAATTGCTGAAGATAAGCTATTTCTCTTCAAATCTCTAAAAAGATGAAGAAAGTCTGGATTAAAAAATGATCCAATCTTTAAATTTCACCTCATTGAGTGATTTTGATGTAGTCATTAACTTGGGTTAAGGGGTCTGTTTTCATTGATTTCACCTAAAGCAATGTTGGTTATAATGTCATCAGTCATGAAAAGCAACACTGATCAAGTCACTAAAATCATAAATTGTATTTTTAACCTTTTTAGGTCATGATTTTTAGGCATCAATTAGGACATTCATACTTTGTGAAGTTGCCTAATTGTTGTATGTTATGTTGCTTGCGCTTGTGTCTTTCCTGAATTCTCTTAATCTTGTTTTGAATCTTGCTAACTAAGAGTTTCAGTGGTGTTAAAATTGGAGGATTGGACAGGTAATAAGGGGTTGATTTGGTGATTGAAAAATTTATTTGCAAAGGCTTTGTTCAACTATGGGGATGGTTTATAAGAATCTAGCTCTATCTCAGTTTTAATTTGTAGTTGAGATTTGTGGTTTTTATTCTCCAAATTAGAGATAGTGGGTTATTTAAGCATAAAGATCGTGTCTTATTTTGAGAAAGAGTGAGCTTGTTTTAAAGGAAAGAAAATTCTTGGGTTTTAAAAGAAGTAGTTGTAATAGTGGGAGAGTTACTTTTTAAAAAAAAAATTTATTTTTTTTCCTCTTCCTACTTCTATCGAATACTTTTTAATCCAATTTAGGAAGTTAAGTTTTTTTAATCTTTTTCTCTATCAATTTTACTACCTACGGCACCCGATCTTGTCCTTGTAGTTGTTTCCACTCTCTTGCAGGATGTCGAACTCTCCATCACCCAGCAAAGCCACGGTTATCCAAGTCTGCTACTCCTCGCTAGAAACAGACAGTGCGTCTGACTGATAAGAAAAATCCACCCAAAGTCCAAGAAGAAAAATTCTAAAGCTGCCCAGAAAGTCGATGTTGGTTCTGGTGTTGTGTCATCAAACCTAACATCACCCGCTGTTGTTCCAGTTTGACCTTCCAGCTCCAATTCTGATATGTTTCATCTGCAAGTGCACAAATTCCTTTATCTGCCTCTGACTATTCTGATACCTCTGATGAAGCTCCATCTCAGGCCGTTGAGATTGAAGACATGGAACTAATTTCCACAAGATTCCTGACGAGCGAAGCTGAGGAGTTGTTCTCTGAATACCAAAACTGGGGCATGATTACTGAGTGCCGAGTTCCAATTGATGTTTTCGTTCTTTTTGCGTGGTCAGCACATGGCGGGAGCCTGAGTTATTGATCTCCCATGGCAGGCGTCTGTTCAAACTGATGTTCCTTTTGGTGAAGGTTCTGGAGTTACTGACACCGATACCAACATGGTCCATTTTTCTGTTGCAGTTATTCGGGCCCAGATTACTTTGCTTGATAACCAGGTTGACCAGTTGCAGGCATTTTGGGAATCGTTTGTTGAGGTTCTTTTGCTTTCAGAACAAAAAGGGGAAGAAGATGTAGGAGATGCGGATGAGGTTCGAGCCATTGATTGATTTGTGGTTTGTTTGTTCTAAACAATGAGTATTTGTTTAGGGAGTTTTTTGTCCTTTGAAATTTTATTGCGCGTCTAGGTTATTTTGTCCAGAAAGACAAAAGGGGGAGATTGTTGGGAAATTTATTTATGGGATTTTCTTATTTTGTTATTTGCCTTTCTTGGGCCCAAAATATATTAGGGATCTAGAATTAGGACTCTAGATTTGTTTTCTAAATTGTGTCTAAAATTTTATTTAGTTTCCTAGATTGTGTTTAGTACTTGTTTAACTTGTCTACCAAGTTTAGGACTCTAGGACTCTTGTCTATTTAAGACAAGATAAGGACACAAGAGAAAGATATCTCTCTTATACACGGCTTATCCTACGAAAAGAAAAATAGAGACGCAAGGTTTTTGAGACGCAAGAAACAAAGCAGCAGGCGACGCAAGGCAAGGAAGAATACAAGCAAGATAGCTACTTGGAGCCACTGTTCGAGATCAATAAGTTCTTCGAAGTTGCGTAACCAACGGAGAAGATCTTTTCATCCAGGCGACAAGTATTTAGTATCATGTGTTTGATATTTTAGTTTTCATATATTACTTCTTATCTTTTTCTATTGATCGTGAACAAAGAAAGTAAAATAGTTTTCGGGTTTGTACACCCAAGTTCACAAGTACTTTTACTTATGAACTGAATTTAAATTGCTGTGTTCTTGAGTTTAAATTTCTGCTGCATATTTTTAGTTAAACTCTAGTTGATATTGGTTTCAGTGTTGGTTAACATTGAAAACAATATCATATACTGATACTTGTTTTCAGAACCATAGACCTTCGAATTTACATATAACGATATAAAGATTCTTTGAGAAGCCAATAAAGCTTTTACCATACATTTTCGCCCAATATAATTATGAAAAAGAAATTTATGCAACAAAGGAAACAAGCGACGACGAACTTTCATGAAGTGAAACTGGAAATATAAATAGAAATAAGAAATAGAAATGCAATCAACAATTGTGATTTATTATTTTCTAATATCCGTACTATGTAGAAATATCATAAACCACCAGATATTTATAGCAATTGCATCAAATGATCTGACAGATAACAAAGAACCCTTTGTGATCAAAGATCCTTAAATCTCTTCAAACGGCTCATAAATCTTCTTCCATTCATGCCCTCGGAGATACCACATTCTACATGGTAATAACACGCGCCAACTTTACATCCATATTCCCCAACTCACTTGGCCAAATTAAAATATTCTGAATTACTATTAAGGAGATACATTCATCTAATTTTCCAAATAAAGCTCTTGTACTCTTAAAATCAAAATCTCATCATCTTTTTTTTTCTTTTCTCTCTATGTTTGATCAACGGTGGCCAGCGAAGCCTCCAGCGAACCATGATCGAACACCACTTTCACGCGCACTTAAAATAAAAATAAAAATTATCGAGTACGATATGAAAAATAACATAAGTACCCAATAATTTTCTTATACATCTGAAAGTAATGAATCAATGTGTAATCCACCATAGATCTAATAAAACTGGAAAAATTGGTGATTGCATCAATTGAATATTAGATGAGGGCAAATTCGGGTACCTTTATATTGTAAATACAACTTCGAGTTTGGACGAGGATTACGAGATGCTTTAGATGTCCAAAATTAAATTAAATTCTGCCATGGATGAATGGTGGCCAGCAGCGGAGAACGATAATGAACGATAGCCGATAAGAGATTATAGTTGTGTGTGTGAAAGAGAGAAAGGGACAGATTGTGGAGAACAACAATGACATATGCTACCCACTGCTGATGTCTTGTCGATAGCTATTTTTCATTTCTTTAGTTCTAATGATGCACAAATTTAGAGCAATAATATTGAGCAAGTGGGCGGATAGCGGGTTGGGTCTGGTTGTTTTATAAAAATGATAAAATATGATCTCATCCTATGAGATCGGTCTCACATGAGACCTACTCTTTTTTTTCTGGTAGAAGTTTGTTTTCGTAAACACTCTTATTCTTCTAAACATATTACCTTAAATAAGATTTAAGAAATTAGTTTGTTCTTAAGAAGAAAATATTTAGTAAACAATTAAATGAGAAAAAATAAGCATGTAAGACAACTATACTTTGAAAAAAAAAATGGCGGATGAACTAAATATAACAAATGTCAATAACACATTAATTTGAAAATCATGTGAATAAGGAAACAAGAAACGAGCTAGAATTAATGACACATGTCACGAAATAGTGATTATTAAACGAGGATGATACATGTTCTAATTATTCTCCTAAAATACGCAACGACCTTCATGCTTTCAGCAAAAACTAATCTTCTAGATCTTTAGAATTCGGGTGCTCTTGGAAAGGACAATGCAAGCCATTGAATTCCAATTCTCCCTCAATAATATAGGCCCTTGCACATTTTTCCTTCTACAAAATCGCAAACATATTGCTTGATAAAAAAATCAAACAAGTTACAAGTAAAATTGAAAAGTAACTTCTAACAGATTATTATCACTTTACAAAATTGACAAATTACTTCAAGTTAAAACCAATTATTACAATTCAGTTATAACAAATTATAAAATTACTTATAACAAATTATAAAATTACATCTAACAATTCAATTATGAAAATCACTTTAAAAAATCAAAAAATTACTTCTAACAAAAAAAAACAAACCACTTTTAACGAATATCACTTCTAACAAATTAACAAGAAACTTATGGCAAATCACTTCTAAAAATTATGCTAAAGATTTAAAACATACCTTCTAAAAATTATAAAAATCTGTATCCCGGATCATACATTAATTATTTGATCCCGCTTGGCAGTGTCACACTCCACGGTGTGCGTGATTGGGGTATGGCTTACACCACTTAGGTGGATTGGCCAATAAAACACCCAATAGCACTAGTGGAATTTGTGCATCTTGTTCACAGAATATTTAAAGGTAAAAGTAGTATTAAAATATTGTTTACAAAAGTAGTATTAAAATATTGGTTAAAAATTGACAGTATGAATGACCATCCGTGCAAACTTTCTTAAACTAGAGCATCAATAAACTTCGTGTCCACTTCTTTAGTACAAAGTCCATTGTAGAATAGTCTGGACTGCATACTCGTATTGTTGTTAAGGTTGGAGCAGAAGCAATTATTAGATCTTTAGAGATTCTCACAAATTTCTTTGAGTTGGAAACTTGTTTTGTTGGCATATGTACAAGTGAGGCATCAACCTCTTTTATCTAATAACTCCCTGTACAAGAAATTATAAGAAAAATGTGCAACATGCTCAAGATGAAAATTGGGGACAACGATATAAAGTTGTAGTTATGAATAACTACACTTTCTACCACTTTTGGAATACATTCCCTTGTTGTAGACATTGCTTTTTTTTTTTCTTTTTTTTGGCATTCTATCTATGAAAGTTAGTGTAGTAGTGATGAAAGTTGTCAATTATTAGTGAAATACTATAAAATAAAGTGGGAAAATAAGGTCAATTATTTGTTTGAGTGTTCATATTTAAGTGTCATAAATAATGCATCATTACATTATACATATACACTTGTCCCCCTGTTATGCTTCTCATTTACCAACTACCCATTTTTTCCACATACTATTCTAGTGTCTATAAACATGCATATGGAAAAGAGGATACATAGAAAAGAAAATAAATCTTAGAATACAAACCAAATATACAGTTTGCACTACTGCAAAAATAGCTTTTAAAAATGCCTGTTTCTGTAGATTAAGAACGCCCTGCTAAGGCATTTTGTATGGAGCTGTTCTTTAAAGTCTGACAATCAAGAACGCCTCAGTAGGGCGTTCTTGATTGTCAGACTTTCAAGAACGATTTTTCAGAGACGTTCTTAAAAGAATTTCAGCCGTTCTAGAAAGTCAGTATTGCACCTCTGGAAAGTACTTTGCAGAACGTCCTTTTTTAAGACATTCTGAAAAATATACTTTCCAAAACGTCCATTTTTAAGGCGTTCTCGAAAGTATACATTCCAGAACGCCTATATTTCGAGGCGTTCTGGAAAGTATATTTTCCAGAACGGCTAAAAACAGGCGTTTTGGAAAATGTATTTTCGAGAACGTCTCTAAAACAGACGTTCTCGAAAGTATACTTTCCAGAACGTCTCCAAAAAAAGGCGCTTTGGAAAGTATAATTTCGAGAACGTCTTCAAAAAAGGCGTTCTGGAAAGTATACTTTCGAGAACGTCGCGAAAAACAGACGTTCTTGAAAATGTATACTTTCCAGAACGTCTCTAAAACAGACGTTCTGGAATATTTGTGTTCTAGAAAGGTTTTTTGAATAACCGTTCTAGATTTTACATTTCTGGAAATTCATTCCAAATTTATATTTCCTTTTATAGGCCTGCTCATATATATGAGCAAAATTCTAGTACCTAATTAAATCACAAAATACATTTCATTTATATAATCCCAAGATCACCAACACATGTCATTAATAACAATAATACACAATCACCAAGTCAACAACACAAGTATCCAAATACACGATCTCCAAGTTTATCCAAATACCCAATCACCAAGTCTTAAAATAGAAATCCACAAAAGTTGATGAGTACCTATTTTTCTACCATTCAAGTTATCCACAAATAGTTTGTTTCTTACACTCCAAAATATTGCACCTACATGGCGATCAAGCAAGGAACTCTAAGAAACACTCGGCCCAACGTCTACGTTCATCATCAATTTCCTCGTCCGAATAAGGTTGTTCCATATTGAGTGCCTGCATGTGTGAGACAGCATAGAATCAGACATCGATTTCAAAAACCACATTTTGCATTAACAACTAAGCAACATGTTCTACAAGATTTCATTTTCCAAAGGAAGTAAACAGAAGAGGTAAAAGAAAATGTATAACAAACCAACTTATGTGTGTATATATATATATATGTAGAAGAAGATTGGAAACTGCGTACTCGAGCGAGAAAAAAGTCCCAATTGAAAGGGCCAAAAAGAAACAAAATAGAAGACTTATCCTGTATTCTAAGTTCAACAAGAAGTGAAAGCACTATATATTCTTACAAGAATAATCATTTATTATTATTGTTATTATTATTATTTATTTATATATTTATTTTGCACCAAACACCAAAAGCATAAAGTTGCCCTAACCATAAAATAACTCAAACACAACCAGATCAAAGAACACTTTGAAGCCAAAAAAATATTTATTTATTTTAGGATTAATTGCATAAGATATTTGATTAATTTTCCACTGCCCATGACTAACTCAGAAGATTCAGATGGTTCATTTTGGCAAATAACTTTTTTACAGAAACATTGGCTTATTTAATAGGGTAGTAGAACACAAGTAGTTAATATATTTTAAATTTAGATATGTAGATACCTTTAGCACGGCAAGTTTGAAAGGCTTAGCATGTTGATACGACTTCGCCAACTTATAGACAAGGAGGAGGATGACAGAGAGTAAAAAAAAACCTTTATGTTTGCAAAAAGAATGTGTGAAATGATACAGAACAAGAATAAAACACAGGAACGGAAAAAATAAAAATAAATCAAATAAATTTTCAAAAATCTATCTTTAGGCTGTTGATTGTGGAAGGAAATGGAAAAACATAGAAAGAGTTCTTTTCGAGGGGGAAAAAATAATAAGAAAAAAAGAGTTCTTTAATGATTAGTAATGTGGAGTCATGATTTTTCCCTAAAAGGACAATAAAAAGATGTCATGTGAAGCCCAAAGCATGACAAGTAAAAAAGGGCAATATATTTTCCTTTAATTATCTAAGTAGATGTACGTCTAGATTTAGTTCCATTTCTCAAATTTGCATTGTATTTTTTAAGTATGGAAAAAAAAGGTTGGCTACGTGACATACAACAGCAGATAAATCCCACTAGGCTGATATGACCTTTATTTTGAAGAATTGCTAAACTGGCTGCCTATATGGACAGATAAGTTAAAAGAGACAGCCTACTCAGCATTGTTTTTCTTCAAATTATTTATTATCGCAAACTAAATCTCATCACCCAACAACTAAACTTGATCTGTTATTGTAGGCCACAAGACCAAAAATCTCTGATTTTTACACATTACAGAACCAAAACCATGACCAAAAGGGGGAAAAGGAACTAAATCTCTAAGTTGACACAAAAAAGCGACTAAGAAAGATATCATCCACTTATTATTAAGCTGAATCAGCATTAGGTACTCAAAGGTCATTTCACATTGTAGGAAAAATGGTCTAGAAAAGGGAAAAGTTAAAGTTTAAAGGACAAAAAAATAAGCTCTCTCTCCCCTAATGTCTCCCACAAAATCACTGCTTCAAAGTTAAAGGATTTCATAGAGAATCAATAATATTTTTATCTGCAGTTAAAATATTCAAGGGGAAAGTAATAAATTATCTCAGGGCACTAAACCATCTCCAACAAAAAATGGTCACTGAAAGTTAGCCCTTTGTTCATGAAACATAGCGACCACAATAAGTATTAATTGAGATGAAACGTTAGCATTGGTGGATTAAAGAACGCAAGTAGTCAATATCTTTGTTTTTATGCTACGAACAAGGACTAAGCATTATAAACATTACAGAATCCTCAAAGTACATCATAGCACAAACCTTTCTAAGCACTCGCAAAGCTCCTCGTAGCTCATCAATGTTAAGTGTGTTTAAAACCTCCTCTAAGTGATTGTCTTCTAATTCATTCTTTCTCTGGAATGAAGAAATATAGCCTGCTTCTAAAAGTTTCTCTATTGCTAGGTGGCAATCACCTACCTCAGGGTATGAGATATTTGACATGCGAAACCAGGGTCCTTTGCGTGTATACAGCCGAGCAAACAATCTCTTGCTATCATCCGGAAGCGAGTCAAATGATTCTAAGAAAGATCTGTATTCTGATTTTGATGTCCCATTTTTTCTTTGACTTTTCAAATGTAAATGGAACAACGAATAATCAAATCATCCCGGACCTTAAATCTTCAACAAATAAAATATCATAATTGAAATGCAGATTAAATGCATACTCGAGAACACACAGCACACAGAGCAAGAAAGATGAGCCTAATACAGGGAAAGTTTATGTAATTATTCAGTTCTTTTATTTAGAAGCCTATATTTGGAGAAAATAAGTATCCTATTTATTAAATGACTTGTATCTTCTGCATTATTACTATTTCCTAAAACAGCCCCAACATTTTTATTTTTAATCCTGCTCTAGTTTTTCTAGAAGCAACGTGTAAACAAAATACCTACGCAATTAAGTACTTGAATCCTTGTGATTAAAATTTGAATAATTACTAATAGTAATGATATTTAGTGGTTTATACCTCATTGAGTTGATATAAGACAGTATCCGTGCTCCATCATCTTCACTGACATGGAAATTGCCTTTGGTCGTCGTTAATCACTATCAACCCGATCGCACCCTGGCTCTTCAACATGTTAAACTTTTCCGTCGTTCTATAAATTCCGTCATTGATTTTGCAAATAACAATCTTCCCATTTACTTTGCCATCATCTAAAGAACATCCGCTGGTAAATTTATATATGCCATGTAAGTTATTTCATCACACGATCACCTATTTTCACTTGACAAGAATAAAACACGATTTTCATCGTACCTCGAGCGTCCATCTACTAAAGGGTAAACGGCAGATTTATTCAGTCCCTAGAAGTTGATGCCTCCACCCTACAATAAATCCCAGAATTAAAAGTATTCCTTAATAATTTGTAATTATTAATAGTTTTGTAATTAGTTTTTTCCTTTTTTTGGATTACCTTAATAATCGTCTTGTTTCCTCCCAACACAATATCGACCTCGAAATCACGGTCAATAGTGGTTGCAGCAACAGTTAGGATCCAAGGGGCAACATTCACAACGGTCATAGATAAAGGGCCACTATTCCCAGCAGAGCAAACAACAATAATCCCCTTCTCGGCCGCATGAAACGCTCCGATTGCAATAGGATCCGTATCGAAATCCGGCTCTCCGGGAGACGAGCCCAATGACAAGGACAACACATCGACGCCATCAGCGATTGCGTCGTCGAACGCTTTGAGGATAGCGGACCCCATGCATCCCCCGCCAGCTGTACAAACACGGTACACTGCAATTCTCGAACCTTGCGATCCCCCTACAGCCGTCCCATTAGCCAGGCCGTAGTACGATGCCCCGGAAATAGGCTTCCCGGCTGCAGTCGACGCGACATGTGTACCGTGGCCCATGTCGTCTCTGGGCGTCCCTGACTCAGCATCATCATCGGAATACCTTGCTCTGATCAATTTCCTATCGAAAATTATTTCCCAAAAGAAAATTATTGAACGAAAAAATATCAACTAAATTTGTTAAATCATCAGAGCTTTTATTACCGTTACACGTGGACGAAGCGAAATTATCGCTTGCCATGCATACTCCCTTCCAGCGTGATGGGACCGGGCCGATGTCATCATCGACGAAACTCTTGGACTCGGGCCAAATTCCTGTATCTAAGATGCCGATGATAGTGTCGGCCCCAGTTGAAGGAGAGACAAGTGGGGAGCTTGGTGAGGGATCGATTTTTACAGCAGTTTGGTATTTAAGGAAATCCCAAGAATGAGTAGAGTGGAGTTGTAAAATCGGGTCGGGAAAAACGGACACCACTCCCGGGCTGTGGGCTATTGATTTCGCTAGTTCGTCTGATAAACGAGCGACAAATCCCGAGAAACCTTTGCATTAGATTTCTATAACAGAGTTTCTCTTCCTGAAATTAAATAGTTTTATTAAGTGAAGTAGTTAGGAAAACGATAAATGAAGTATATTTAAAAAAAACATCACTTTCTTGGAGCATAAGAAGTTTATTTTAAATGAAGTATATTTAAAAAAAATGATAAACATCAAACATCAATACATAAGAAGTTTATTTTAAATTGCTATATGAAGTATATTTAAAAAAAAACAGATTACAAACATTTTCATAAGCAGACTCAGAAGCTTAGCTTGATCGTTTCTTGGAGCACTGTTTGGCGAACGCGAGGCTCCCATGTACACAATATACACTCTATCATCACTTTCCGGTAATTTAGCTGCATTAGCTTCTCCGAGAAACGAGGCAAGAAGTAGATTGAAACTGAAAAAAAAGATAAAAACCTCTCATGATTATTAATAACCTCAAATTCAAATGTACTTAATTAATCCACACTTCCACTCCTCAAGCTTAAGCTCTTTATATAGCATTGATCATTAGCCAAAAAAAAAAAGAAATAAATAATGATGATAAGCAGCATCCTGTTCTTCCCTCAGACGTGTATTGTTTCTTCTTTCTTCAGCTTCAATCCTCGCTGAAACAAGTACTGGAGCACTTTCTTCGAGCACTCTCTGCAATATTGTTACCATTTCCTCTGTAGATTTTGGTCCCTCAATCTGTACGAGTATACATCACAACACAATTAGGATATCAATATCAACAAAAGGCCAACCTTATGGTTCTTGGCATCGAAGGAAAAAAGAAATCGAGGAAATATGAAATATGACACCATAATTATATGCAATGAAATATTTTCTCGTTTACACAAATATCGACACCATGGATAAGAAATGGCAAATCATCAACAGAATAATACCCCAAAAAAATCTAAATAAAAAAATTCCAGAAATTAGGATTGACAAAGTCATAACTAGTTTTTGAAACTTTCAGCAATTAGTAAGTTTAACACACTCCAATCCAATCAAAACAAATCATTTCCCCTAAATTCTCCTAATCCATACTCTCATCAATTTACACAAAAAAAAAATCATACTCGAACCTGATACAACAAAACGATAATGAATAAAAAAATCAAAAGCGGGTAAAGAAAAATTACACTTGGGTCGCTTGGAATTTCTTCTAGGCGCAGTTGATTCGGCCGATCCAGCTCCTCCAGCACTCGATGACGGCGTACTTGGGTTCATCGCTTAAATCACAATATTTCTTTTTCCCTTTTCCTCAAACAACGGAGGTCCCAATTCCAGACAGAGGAAGCTTGGGAAGGGGTGCTCGAGTAGGTTGAGTTTGCTCTGGCGTTGTAGGTGAAGTCGTGGGGGTTCGGCGGCGGGGAGGAGGTGAAGATGAAGTCAGAGAGGATGTGGGGGATCTTGATGGGCTTTTTCCAGCGGATCGGCGGCGGGAGTTGGGGTGGTTGGTGGTGGTGGTGTGAGGAGGCGGTGGAAATGGGGGGGGGGGGGGTGGTAGAGCGACGGCGAGGGGGAGGGGAGGGGAGGGTGGTGCGGCGGCGGGGGGTAAAGGATGGGGGTTTGGCGGCGGCGGAGAAGGAGGGGGTGCGGAGGAGGACGGCGGGAGCGTGGTGGGAGACGGCGAGGGGCTCGCCGGAGGCGAAGGTGACGAGGGCGGAGCCGGTGATGCGGAGGGAGAAGCAGTAGTCGGAGTGGGCGGCGGCGAGGTGGGTGGGCGTAGACGGCTTCCTTTATCAGGCGGCGGCGCTCCTTGCACCGCCGGACGGTGTCCTTTTGTGCGGGAATGTAGATTTTGGAAAGGAATGGCAAAGATGGATCGGGGAGAGGAAGGGATAAGGGTTTGTATGTTTTATTTTTTAATTAAAAAAAATGATTTTGTGGTCATATTTTAATACATAAATATATGACATACGAGAATGCCTTTTTAAAGGCGTTCTGAATAATACTTTCCAGAACGACATTTTTAAAGACGTTTTCGATAGTTAACATACGAGAACGTCGTTTTTAACAACGTTCTGGATATCTAACATACGAGAACGTCTTTTTAACGACGTTCTGGATATCCAGTATACCAGAACGTCTTTGAAAAAGACGTTCTCCTATGTGACAGTTTTATTACAAAAATGCCACCGGTTGACATTTAAGAACGCCGCCTCCTGAGGCGTTCTTAAATCCCTGTTCTTTAATCCTGTTTTTGTACTAGTGTTGGGTGTTATAAAAGATAATAAACTTGAAATCCAACCACCTGAAAACAAAATTAATAACACCACCAAAATAATCTCATTCGTGAACAAAAAATATCACCCAGTCATAGAAATAAACTAGTGCGTGACACCACAGTACAACAAAACACTAAAATAAAGACCGGAATGATTAATTTCAGTTGGGGGCGGCCGTAGTTGACTCGACAGTGCCAACGCTCTTCATAGGTAATGGAGGAATGTAATTGGTAAAGTGTGAAATCTTGTAACAACCATATTAACGGGGTTCATTGGAATCGACATAATCAAAGCATGTCTGATTCACAGATGGTTCAGAATTAAAAGATATTATTGGTTCCATGTTCACTGTTTTGTAGATTTTTAGTGGTGATGAAAATATAAGGGTTCATGGTTTGGTATTATCTGAATTCGATTTAGTATAGAGATCAATGTGTTTTTAGTTTTATGATAATTGAAGGAAAATAGAAATAAATGAAATTAAAGCAAGTAAAGGAAGTAAAATTAAAGTAAATGCAAGTATTTAGGATGTCTCGTGCGTGTGCCCAATGGAAATTGCAAGCGATAATTGAAATAAACATGAAAATGCAAAGTTTCACCTAGTACAAGCATGAAGACCTAAGGTACAACTATGCATGCATGATCATAAAAACTTAAATAATGCAAATTGACAAAAATTGAAAGCACCAATAGAAAAAGCAATAAAAGTTGACGTGAAAGTTAAAAATTTTACGAGAAATAACTAGAAATGAAGAAAAGATCTAGGATTTAACATGAAACTATGCATGAAAATAAAAACCAAAATAAAGCATATGAAATACTCAAAACAAAAATGATCCAGGACTCGATGTATGATCTTGGTGTGTCACTCACCTAGATTCCATAACCAATTTACAAGATCCAGCAACAAATCTAAGAGCTAAGGCAAAATGCATAAATTGAAGAATAAGAATGAAATTGAAGAACAATGAAGAAAATAAAGGAAAACTTACTTGAATTAAAGAAATGAATTACAAATTTGAATGAAATAGAAATCCAAAATAAAATCCAAGTGATGACTTGAATTCTTCTTAGGCTTACAAACCTAAGGAAATGCTTAAAAATAAATCTAAGATCTAGAGAGAGAAATGAAATCTAGAACCTAGAGAGAGAAAGTAAATCTAAGAAATAGAGTTAAGAAATTAACCCCAAACCCATGCAAGGGTGGGGAGGAGAGTTGATTCTTTGTTGGTGAAAGATGTGGGGTTTATATAGTTGTTTGTAGGGGTAAAATCGTCAAAAATGCCTATAACCCCGAAAGTCTCTGCGATGTAGTCGACTGACTGCAGGTTTAGTCGATCGACTGCCCTGCTGCTCCAGCGTCCGTCTCTGTTGTTCAGTCAATTTGGAGCTCTTTCAAGTCGATTCAGGCTGCTTTTGGCTTGGGTTTTCTCGTTTTCCGTTCCAGAATGTCTGTCGGGCAAATCTAACTCTTTAAGCAACCTACGAAGCAAGAATTTTGAACTTAAAAATCCAAAAATCGCATAAACATCTCCAACATCGTATACTTAAAGCTAAAAACATTAAAACAAGAAAACAACCTAAAACCCTACTGAAACTCGACTCAAAACTACTAAAACCGATACTAAACCCTAACTAAAAGCACGAGAAAAATACCACAATTACATGCAAAACAACCACCCCACACTTATCAGTTTATTCGTCCTAGAACAACGAAAAGAATCGAGAATGTACATGCAATGAACATTATGTAAAAAAAAATCCTTGTGCTTATCCTCATTAGAATGATAAAAGTATCAACATAAACTCGTTATCGCTAAGCATACTCATATTACTCTTTCTCAAATGAAAAACAAATCAATGACTTCCTCACAAATGGGATTTTGAGGGTGTTCGCTCAATTCGCTCAAGGGTTGGACGTGTATACACTGAAGTCGGTCAATGCATGCACCTTGTCAAGATTTCACATATCGGAAACTCAAAATCACCCATTGTACATGATCAAACAAGAATCGAAAGAGGTCTTTATTTCGGGTTGTAATGTTGGCTCTTTGGTAAGGTATGGAATATTTGGATATAGTGGCTAACACACGATCAAACGTGATCAATAACACACGAAATCCTAACTTCTAGAACTCGAAGCTTAAAAATGCTTCACCCTTCCCCAAATCACCAAACTTTCATTCGAAACCCTTTTGTACCTTCACACATATTCCCGACTTTTATTTCACAACACTTAGAAGCTTTTTGAATTCGCTTCTTTTTACTAAATTTAGCCTTTTTTGAACATTAGGTTTTTCACTTAAACGCACGCTTTATCACATTTCGTGATTTGTGTTTGAGTTTTTTTTGTGTTTTTTTGTATAAGAAACTCAAAACCCAAAACCCACAATTGATTTCCCACACATTTCTAGTCAACTAACAACATACACTCTCACCTCACAATATATGAAGATAAAAGAACTAAAATCGAGCTCGTATAACAAGAAACGGGGCATAGGCTCAAGGGGTCTCATTTGGGATATTTAAGTAGTTTATATATTTGGATATGGACGGAATAAGGGTGATATATGTGCCTCAAGGTCATTTCCAAGTTCAATCATGTACGAGCAAAATCAAGCCACCTCAATGCAATTTCCATAAAAATGCAAGCAAAACCGATAGTTCACACAAGGCTACTCACTAGTTTGCACCGAGTTTTGGAGACAAAATCAAAAGAGATTTTAGAGATTTGAAATCTTTTTACGAGTAAATATTGATTATATATATATATATATATATATAGGCGGGTTTTGGACGAAGCACAAAAATTCAACTCCTTACACAAGAGGGCATAAACATGTAAAAACCCGACAAGTAAACTATTCAAACTTCKAAGCATATGGTGATTGCTTAACAATGTAATAAAGACACAAAAGACACAAAAATGACTCAACCATATAAATGCGCAATTAGTAAGCGTCACTTCGCCAAGGCTCGAGTTAAGAAAGACAAATCATGCTTTTCGACACCCGGACCCTAACCACCTACCCACCCCACACTTAAACCGTGCAATGCCCTCATTGCATTTTAATGAAAATCAAGTAAAAGGGGGGTGGGTGGGTGGGAAATAGAAGCTTCCTTAACCGAGCGAGTTTGGGTCGAGCTCGGTGGGGTCCACTCAACCATCAAAGCAAATCTAACGAAAAATCGAGCTTGGCTTGTTTCTCCCGGCTCCATGAACGCTACTAACTTATCAATTTGATCGAGGTTGAAGTCGAAAAATAAAACCTATAAAAGAAAATCACATAAAATCAAAAACATAAGTAAATACGCACATGAATCAAAATAAAACAAGACCCAGGGTTAAAAAGAACCAAAAGACAACACAAAGTTTTTATTTATTTTTTTAATTTTTGAATGTTTTTGGATTTTTATATAATAATAAAGTGAGAAAGAAAGAAATGTAAAAACAAAAGAAATAAACGAAAAGAACATGGGTTGCCTCCCAAGAAGCGCTTGTTTTACGTCATTAGCTTGACGAACTCCCTTTTTGGGTCATGGTGGAAAGAGAACGGGAGGATCCACTGAAGCAATAACCTCCTTGTCGGGAAGGTCCAATCTTTGAACCGTTCTCGGGGCATCGCGTAACGGCAATGGCCTTTGTGAAAAGCAAACATTCCAAACGGGTGAGTAAAAGTCATCTTGGCTTGATCTTCGGGTGGAATTGTGGTTTTAAAGTGACCCGATGACTCATCTAAGAAACAAAAGGAACAATTTCCGGCTAGCTTGTCCATCATTCGGTCGATAATTGGGGGAGGGGAATGATCTTTCTTGGTGGCCGCATTTAACTCCTTAAAATCGATCAACATCCTCCATCCCGTTGTAGCCCTCATGGCTAACAACTTTCCTTTTTCGTCCTCGATAATGGATATACCGCTCTTCTTTGGTACTAGGAGAATGGGACTCACCCACTCACTACCGGCAATTTCGAGCATTGAGCCTTCCTTCAATAATTTCAATTTCTCGTCTTCCACTATCTCCTTAAAATTTGGATTCAAACGCCTTTGGAATTCTCAATATGGTTTGGAATCATCCTACAAGATGATTTTATGCATGTAAGTCAAAGGGCTAATTCCCTTAATAGCTTCGGGTCTCCAACCAATAGCACCCTTATGAACTTTAAGCGCTTCAATTGACCTCTCCTCTTCTTCTCGATTCGAACTTGCAAAGATAATGATCGATTTGCTCTCCTCTTCCTCCAAATAGACATGCTTGAGGTGAGATGTTAGAGGCTTAAGCTTGGGCTTGTGCCTCCTCTCGACCTCATTGGGGGCTAATTCGAACAATTCGGCGATCCCTCAAGATAATCTTCAAGCTTTTCACTCCTATCATCAACAATCTCCACCCCCCTCTAAAATTTCATCGTTTCCCTCAACGACACATAAACAATCCTTCTCACACAAACCATGGGCACATTGAAGCACAATTGACTCGTCGTTAAGAACAAGGGTCTCATTCCTTTCACCACAACCTTCAACATAAGCTCCCGAGTCAAACACATCCTCAATGCTCATTTCCTACATATAAAATTGTTCGACCAATTCTCGGATCACATCCATATGTAACCACTCTTCAAAAGATATTTTTGAAGGAGAAGGCATAGGGGATTTAGAGTTTGGTGCCTTGTACAGGTTCGAAGACTTGTTGAGGCCATCGGGAAGTTCCTTTGTCAATGTGGGGCCCACGGGGGTAAATCAAGAGGAGTAAGAACGCTCGGAATAGAAACCACTTCCTCATCGAACGATGGGACAATCGTATTATAATCTACCCCACCACTTCCAAGGACCGTGACCGCAAGAGGATGCGAAGGTTGGCTTGGCAATTTGTCTTCCTCATTCACTTGCTTCAACATATTCACATCACATTTCAATTGCTCCATTGTAGTGCTTAACCCGTTGGTCGTAGCCTCGAGAGCATTGAACTTAGTATCGAACGAAGCCAACGTGATGGAAAGTGTTTGCAATTGTTACAAAATGGCCAAGAGATTCGGATCGGAGGTCAGAATAGGAGCATTCACTGGAATATTGAGGACGGAGGACGGGGGGGAGGCATTCTGGGCATTGGAGCTCACACCGCCAAACAACTCATACGGATTGGGATTTTGAGCACTATTGGTGGCACCAATCAGGGCATGATTGAGATTGTAAGTATGAGGACCTCCATACGGGCCAGGATTTGGATTTTGCATGTTCGGACATTGATTGGGAGCACCATAACCCCCATACGGACCGGAATTCGGAGTGTGAATATTCGGAAAGTGAGTGGGAGCACCATATCCTCCATATGGACCATTCATACCCGTGAAGCCACTAAACCTAACATGGTTTGCACCATGCCCTCCCATGTTGGGTTGGCCATTGTCGACTCCACCATTGGCAACATGGTTTGTACCATGCCCTCCCATGATGGAAATGTAACCTCCATTGCCATAAGGACCTTGCATATATACACTCCATAAAAACGTCAAATACAAAAGAAAGCTAGAAATACAAAGAAACTACAAGCAAATCGAAAACCTTAACCAAGACGAGTCTCAATGGTGTCATTTTGTTTTGTAGACTTTTAGTGGTGATGAAAATGTAAGGGTTCATGGCTTGGTATTATCGGAATCAGATTGATTATAGAGATCAGTATGTTTTTAGCTTTGTGATAATTGAAGGAAAATGGAAATAAACGAAATTAAAGCAAGTAAAGGAAGTAAAATTAAAGTAAATGAAGGTATTTAGGATGCCTCGTGCGTATGCCCAGTGGAAACTGCAAGCGATAATTGAAATAAGCAAGAAAATGCAAATTTTAACCAAGTACAAGTATGAAGACCTAAGGTACAACTATGCATGCATGATCATAAAACCTAAATAATGCAAATTGACAAAAGTCGAAAGCACCAGTAGAAAGAGCAATAAAAGTTGACGTGAAAGTTAAAAACTTTACGAGAAATAAATAGAAACAAAGAGTAGACCTAGGACTCAATATCAAACTATGCATGAAAATAAAAACCAAAATAAAGCATATGAAATACTCAAAACAAAAACGATTAAGGACTCGATCTATGATCTTAGTGTGTCACTCACCTAGATTCCACAACCAATTCACAGGATCTAACAACAAATCTAAGAGCTAAGGCAAAATGCATAAATTAAAGAACAAGCATGAAATTGAAGAACAATGAAGGAAATAAAGGAAAACTTACTTGAATTAGAGAAAGAAATTACAAACTTTAATGAAATAGTAATCCAAAATAAAATCCAAGTGATGACTTGAATTCTTCTTAGGCTTACAAACCTAATGAAATGCTTGAAAATAAATCTATGATCTAGAGAGAGAAATTAAATCTAGAACCTAGAGAGAGAAAGTATATCTAAGAACTAGAGAGATAAATTAGCCCCAAACCCATGCAAGGGTGGGGAGGAGAGATGATTATTTGTTGGTGAATGATGTGGGGTTTATATAGTTGTTTGTAGGGGCAAAATCATAAAATCCCGAAAATCTCTCAGTCGATCGACTGCCCTGCTGCTCCAGCATCCGTCTCTGTTGTTCAGTCGATTTGGGCTGCTTTTGGCTCGGTTTTTCTCGTTTTCTATTCCAGAATGTCTGTCGAGCGAATCTAACTCTTTAAGCAACCTACGAAACAAGAGTTTCGAACTTAAAAACCCAAAAATCGCACAAACATCTCCAACATCGTATACTTAAGTCTAAATACATTAAAACAAGAAAACAACCTAAATCCCTAATGAAACTCGACTCAAAACTACTAAAAATGATACTAAACCCTAACTAAAAATACGAGAAAAATACCACAATTACATGCAAAACATTCACCAGATATTTCCAGAAGGAGCGACTCCTTGATGACCACGGAGGGTAACTTTGGGTTTTCTGCCAAACTCCTGCATCAGATCCTTCAAAGTCAATAAGAGGGGCTTTATTTTTCATATAAGAAGGTGGTTGTGATTCATTTGCATCGGATAATTTCACAATCATATCATGATGGATATCCGTTATGTAAGTGTTAAAAATGGCCCACGTGCGTGTCCAATCTGGATCACCGAATTCGACGACACCAAACTAAACTCACCCCACTGCATAATTCATTGTCATGTATTAAGAATTAGAAATTAAATTGTGAAGCTAAATAAACAGATAATAAGGCAATAATTATATCTACTTATATAAGCGACATGAGGTGGAGGTCATGTAACTTTACCTCTGCCATCTGATCCTAGTTGATTTACATATTTTTGTATGTATTTTTGTTACCTTTTTGTGTCGTGTCTGCATGTGTTCTGCTTGCTTTTATGGATATTAGGAGTCGAATTGGTCTATTTTGTTAGTTTTAGGTTTTTGTAGCATTTGCGCGGTTTTTATTATGTTTTCGTAGTTTTTCATTCGCTTTTATATTTTTGGGCGTAGAATGACCAAGCAGGACCCGTGCACGTTTGGGGCATTCCATTCGACTCGCTATGGAATGGAAAAGCAAAGACAAGCAAGGGAACATACAGCAAGCAAGGAACGACAACCGGCGGACGACTGGAGCGAAAATGAGAAAAATGAGCCGGGAGCAGCCATTCCAGTCGATCGACTAGCATGCAGTAGATCGATTGCTATTCCAGTCGATTGACCAAACAAGCATAAACAGACTGCTCAGCAGAAAGTTTTGCCGAAGGATGAAGCAGTCGATCGACTGCGACACAGGAGATTTTGTAGTTTTGACCCGTTTTGACGATTTTGTCCATGCATTCCACACACCACACACACACACACACACCACACACACACACACACACAACACATACACTATATATATATATATATATATATATATCCCAGCCTCTCTCTACCAAACCTTATCCTTCCTTGGTGGTTTTGGACTTGTCAATCTCCTCCAAGCCAACTTTCACTATCATTGCTTTAGCTTTTAAACCTATATTTAATCTTTAGTTTAGTTTAGTTAGTTTTAGTTGGTTGTTCTTAGCAAGTGTGGGAGAAGGTGACATATCCTCATTTGTGGCTTTTGTTATTTTGAAGACTTGATTTACCCTTTGAAGATTGTAGCAAACTTGAAGCTTTTGTGTTGAATGCAAGATTGGTAGTAATCTTTCCCTTTTATGTTGTGTGTTATTCTTGTATTGTTGTTGTTTCTTTGGTGTTGGTTGTTTAATTTTGTAGGTCTTATTGTTTTTCTTGGCATTTCAATTTCTCATTTCCATCTTCTAGCTTTTTAAACTTCTTCTTGCAAAAACTCCATTGTAGCATGATTATGAAGCTTTTTACCCCTTTTAGCTAGCAAACATTTGGTGTTTGAAAGTCATAAGGGGCTTTTTTCTTTGATAAATTTGACTTATTCACATTTAATGTACTTTGACTTCTTCTAGTTTCAAAGCTTTTATTTTCCCGCCATTTCTCCTTCAAGACTTCCAAGCTTTCTTAATTAAGTGGTTTTAATTTACTTAAGGCTTTTAATTAGGATTTAATTAGTTTTATTAAAATTAGCCATCATTAACTTTTGCATTAGTTAGTAACTTCAAGCTTTCATTTCAATTCAAGATTTAGCATTAAAACTCAACCCAAATAAATGACTTATTGCTTTCTTAGATTAGATTAGTTTAATTAAGATTAACAAGAGATTAAGTAAAAACACCGCTCGTCAATAATGTCTATCCTCGAGAGACACGACTCGAAAATAACTTACCGCTCTACAATCGACTCCGTACTATTGCGGAGACGGTTTTTTAGAGTGCTAAGAAATCTTCGATCAAATTCTCGAATGCTGCATTCATAGCATCCATTGCAATGAACACCGCCATTTAATTGTCACGGCCTGGCTTGAAATTCCCCATGGCATTCTACTTCATGAGCACCTCGATAAATATCTTGTTAGCTTAGTCTCCTTGAATCAAACCAAATGTCTCACCTAGATTAAGGCCAAATATGTGTGAGGCTCTTTTGTATTCAGATGACATGATTTTTAGTTTTGTATGCAGACTTAATATTGATTGTAGGTATGTTATTTTTTTGTAGTTAGTTATGTGCAAATACGTACATATATATAGAGAGAGAATGCAAATAAATGGTGCAATTAATTAAGGGTGGTTGCATACAGTAATTTTGGTAGTTGTATTTCATATCAAGGTCTTTCAACTTGTAGAGCATTATATCATAAATAGTCCTTAAAGTAAGCCAAATGATTGGAAAAACTTTTAAGAGTTGACTCTAAATAGATGCAGGACAAGAAATGCAAAAATATTTCAGTTGAAAGCATATATGTCACATTACATGCCAAGGTTGTATGTTTATATATATTAATAAAATCCTGAATGGTGGTTGGAGATATTAATTATTGAGGTTTGGGTATAATTCCTCAAACCCACCATTAACCCCAAACATTGAAGTCTAGTTTATAATTAAAATGAGTTGTTATAGGATGTGTCTTAGAAAACACACATACATATATCTTCTATTCACATACATAAATATATATGGAAACACAAATGTCTCTATCTATGTATATGTATGCATAATTTTCAAGCTAATATGGTTTTTCAAATTATAAGAAACTACAACTGTCTAAAGAAAACCAAGCAACATACATGGATGCAACATTTCAAGAGATACAGTGCTTGAACAATCATTAATGACAAATATTTGAACATAATTGTAACAAACTTGCACTACAACATAAATGACTTAAGGTAATATCAAAAAAGTATTACCTAATACGTAGTAATCAGAAGAGGCAACCCTCGTAGTTAGGACGCTTCAAGCTTGATTGGGTTAGGGACTCGTCTATAGCTCATACCGTAATGCAGATCTTACACTGCCTTTATCTAACTCTATGAAACTCTTTAACAACTCCTTATAAGCCTCTTTAAAGCTCGAATAGAGGACTAGAAAGAAGGAACTCAATTCTTCTTGACCCCAAAAATCCAAAGTAATGAATTTTTCTCTCGACTGATCATTCGATCCTGAGAGGTTAGAAGTCGATCTTCTCTTGACAGGGATTTCTCTTTGAGGGGAACTTTGAAGAGTTGGAAATGGCTAGAGATGTTTAAGGGTGATACTTTTAGGCTATAGCTAAAATACACAGTTTATTTATAAATCCAGTAAAAGATGTGAGTCGATAACTACGGTTTTGCCGGATAACGAGTCGACAAAAAAATTGCCAGGTGTGAACATATGCCCCCAAACTCTAAGTTAGATATTCCTTCCTGAGGAGGGAAGGGTAAAGAAGGACAGACGTGTAAAAGATGTTTTGACCATGATCACCCAGGAAAGAAAGTTACCATAAAATAATACTATCGACAATAAGTAATATTTTATTTGGCGCTGCAGTTACCCGTGCTACCTATTGTCTAAGGTAACACTTTTTATGATAATGAGTAACAATTTTTATAAGTGTTGCATTAAATCTCTAATTTTAAAACTTATGGTAACACTTTAAAATGTTACCTAACATCTTTATAACACTTTTTTTAATGGGATGTAACAGTTTTTTTGTAACACTTTTTATTTAATGGGTAATACTTTTAATTTTTTTTAAATAATCTTTGGGGCTTGAACCTTTGACATTGTGTATCGAGGATCATATGCTAACCATTTAAACTACAATACTTTTTGGATAAAATTAACAACATTTATTGTATCATCTTTAATAGTTTATATTTTAATATAAGAAAAATTGATATTAATAAGATTGAAATCAACAGCCCTATAAATATATTACTTTATTTACTTGTTTTATATAACCTTGTAATACAATATCATTTTAATCATACCAAGTCGGTCATAACCTTATTTTATGTGGTTAGTTAATAAAACGCAAATGATTGTTAGATTGTAAATTCATTAATAACTAACTGAAGAAAATAAACCAATTTTACCAGTTTGAATTAATATAAGAGAAGTATAATTCATCAACTAATAAATAATAACTAATAGAGTGATACCTATAAAGTGTTACATATTTATAAGTGTTATCTAAAACGTGTTACTTATTTAAAACTATTATATAAAAGTGATAGCTATTTAAAAGTGTTACCAGAAATGTTAAATAAAAGTGTTAATTATTTAAAAGCATTACCTAGAAGTGTTATTTATATAAAAATATTAACTAAAAAGTGTTTCTTATATAAAAGTGTTACCTAAAAGGTATTTCTTATATAAAAGTATTATCTAAAAAGTGTTACTTGTAATGTTATATATTAAAATACTATTACAAACGTATATATTATAAATTGAAAGTGTTACAAAGATGTGTTTTACATAAGGTCATTTATGTTGTAGTGTTTTTTGGTTGCAACAAAAAACATTCTTGAACACCAACTTAACATAACATAGTAGCCAGTATTTCAAAGTTTAGGAAAACAAGAAATCAAATACATACAAAATATTTGCACGTGCATGACCATTACGTTGGTGTACGTCTAAACCCATAAATATATCAAAACACAACAAAATTAGGACATACACATCCATCACCAGATTAATCTAAACATTTTGGAAAAAGATATGAAAATTTAACATAATACAGAGGCTACAACCTTACATTTCAATCTGACTACATGACTCTTCGTGGAGTCCATGAAAAAAAGATCACTACAAATGTGATCACCCATGATATGATTGTCAAAGTACGCACATGTTGCATTTTTTTGCTTACATAGTGCCACATTCTCCTTCGTCACCCTCAATTGTTGGCACAACCCAACAATCACTTATGTTGTCCAGTCTAAGAGATCCTGATTTATCCAAACAAAGAAGGAGCACTTCTTTTCCTAAGATTAACAACACATACACAACGGTAGAATCTAATAATCAAAATCAATTTTAATATATTAAAATTAATATAATATTGTCTAATTCACATTGACGGAAACATAAAAATGTACCCCTCTGTTTGGGCAAGATATGAAATGTCAACTAGAGTTAGCAGTGGTCCAGGAGGTTTGAACACACAACTGAATTCTATAGTAGCACTCCACAACATATTATGAGGAATACCCTGTGCTCCGATGGTCGAGCTGCCGCACGATGAGAATGAAATAATAAGGTTTGTTTGGATTAGCATTCGTTGGAATTCGTTCTGGTATTCAGAATTATGTGAATAGTAAGAATTCTTGTTTGTTATAGGATTCAGAATCTTTTACTTTTTACTGTAAATGTCAAATCATGTCTAAAAAGTGGGTGATAATATATTATTATATTGTATTTGGTGTCAAATCATGTCTGAAAAGTGAATGATAATGTATTATAATATTGTATTTAGTAATATTTAATTATTTAATTTTAAGATATTATTGTTTGAGTATTTGATTTTTGAGTTTTAGAACAAAGGAGTATTCGGTATTTCGAATTCCGAATCCAGGATTTAGAGTTCTAGCCCAAACAGGCCATTAGAAAATGGCTCATCTCGTTCTCTCCTTCATAACCAACAAATCGATTTCGTGACAATCATGTTGGTTAATTTAATGTAAGTAGGTAAGTGAGGTAAGTATAAGAACTACGTGGACTTTGATTCATCTACGAGGATACATAGGCAAGTTAATTCTAATATTAAAAGTTATTTAATTTTAACTTCTAATATTAGATTTAAAATCAAGTCCTTTTTTAATTTATTTTTTTCAAATTAAATAAGAAAATCGAACTACGTGGACTTTGATTCCTTTCCAAGGATACGTAGGTAATTTAATTCTAATATATTAAAAGTTAAAATTTTAATTTTTAATATTAGAATTAAAATCAAATCCTTTAAAAAGTATAAATTCTAAACTTTTTACTTCAAATAAATCTTATTCATGCAATGACAACACAAAAGAGTGAAAGTAAGAAACAACTATTCATGCACAAGTCATTCAAATTGAATACCATCTTTCAAAAATAAAAATCTCAAGTTATATACAATTCGTACTCTCAAGTTATATACAATCCGATAATGAACTACTTTTCAATATTTTATAATTAAGTTTGTAATGTGATTTTGTTGTTTTATTTTGAAATAAATGTCATCATCTTGTTAATTTTGTTGTTTGTAAATATTAGAATTAAAATCAAATCCTTTTTTTCAAAATAAATAAAAAAAATTTACTTCAAAAATTCAGTTAATCAAATTTTATTTAAATTCTCATTTATTTATCTCATTCTAATTCCATTTAAGTTTCAATTATTCAAATTTATTTAAATTTTTAAATTTAATTTAAAAAGAAAAACTAAATAAAGATATAAACACTGGTGGTGAACTCTTAAATTTAATTACGATTAAATTCGATTAATCGCACCTAACCGTAATCTTAACCGGTTCACGACCGGTTAATAACTAAATTAACATCTCTACAAATGAACTTTGTAGAGCCCTAAGGTTACTCTCAAAGGTGACGGGGAGTATTTGACAACTTTAAAATACTAAAAGGATGCACCTGTAAATTCTCCAACAATTGCGCCCTATAAAAACGAAAAACCCTTGCACCGAACTAGTGTACGCCGCTGCTAGGGTTTCACTCTTATCTTCGCATCTCGGCCAAAAGAACTCAGACTTGAGCTCCTATGGCGACCACCAAGAAAACCGTATGAATCTCCTTATCCCTCTCAATTACCTTGTTTTCGATACGCGATTCTCCTCTTTGTTTAAGGTCATTTCTCAATCAATCTCACATCTTGTTTTTGAAATTTTATCTTCTTCTTACAGAAGAAGACTCATGAGAGCATCAACAATAGGTTGGCTCTGGTGATGAAGAGCGGCAAATACACTCTTGGTTACAAGACAGTTCTTAAAACCCTCCGCAGCTCCAAAGGTATATTACTGTTCATTTTTCAATTTGTTCCTCTGAAATTGATCAGATTGAATTTTTAGTTCTAATTTAGCTGAATATGTGGCAGCGTTTTTGATTCTCAAATTTAATTTGTTAATTGGATAAATTAATATAGGTAAGTTGATTCTTATCTCCAACAACTGCCCGCCGTTGAGGAAATCAGAGATCGAGTACTATGCAATGCTCGCGAAAGTTGGGGTTCACCACTATAATGGAAGTAAGTGCCATATTTCGACTCATTTTTCTGGAGCTTTTGAATCTTAGCTGTATCTAGTCCCATTTTTATTTCTGATTATGAGATTGTAGAATGATTTGTGTTTTTGAATGTGTTGGCAGACGTTTTGTTTTTATTAGGCATCATATTTGTATGTTTGCGTTTGTTTAATGTATCTCACAAATGTGAGAATTAGAGCTTTGTTTTGGCTAATCTTTTCTATTGGGGGTTTCAACCCTTTTGATTTTAGTCTATTTTTCTATAATTTGCCATGAGGGTTTGTTTATGCTTTACATTAGCGTTTATTATGTTCTTTATACTTGTCTAGTTGTTTTAACTTTTTTGATGTATTAAAGCTAATGTATATTTTCTTGAGCTATGTGACATTTAAGCTATTTTCTTGCTGTTCAATTGGGTAATACTTTGCTGCACTGCATAGGGCTAATTTAATAGTTTGTAAACCTTTTAATTTCAGTTGTCAATAATTCTGTAGGAAAATGTTAATAATCAATGTGCCTTTGCTTAGGTAGGTACTGTGTCTAGTTATATGAAGTTATTTGAGTACTTATGTCACTTGGAATTTGTGATTTATGGTTTCATAATCTACTGGTAAACGACTGAAAAAAATTAAGAACTGAATGTAACTGGTAAAATATTTCTGGTTTTCTTACTAAATTGTCTACATCCAGATAATGTGGATTTGGGAACTGCTTGCGGAAAGTATTTCCGTGTATCTTGCCTCAGCATTGTTGACCCAGGTACCATATTACATTCTTGTTGCCTATTATTGTACTTTCTTCGAATGTATGCCCATATGCTGATTTTATCAATTGCTTCTCCGCAATGTAGGTGACTCGGACATCATCAAATCGCTGCCTGGTGATCACTGAGACGAGACATAAATTTTATGCATTACATTTGCTCTTTTGGATTTTTAAAGCGTTTCTTAATTTTTAAATGTAGAACAGGAGTTTTGAATTGAACCTGTTTTGTCTTATTGCTCAGCTTGGTTATTTACTCTGCTGTTTTTTGACTGTCTATTTATGCCTGCAATTGACATGTTAAGTCGAGTGTAATATCGAAAATTTTATGTTTTACTAGCATTGTGTTATGTGTGGCCAACTTCTGTTAGCGTAGTGCTATATTGGGTGATTTTGCTTGCGCAAGAGTTGTTGCATAATGGTATGTATTGTGTGTCTATATATATATTGTATACAGATATTTAATACTGATAAAAGATATTTTTATCCTATAGAATTTTTATTTCAAATCTTGAAAACATTTGATAGTTCATTGTTTTCGATAATATTCCAACCTATATGGATGAAATCTTGAAAATGTAAGTCTAATAAATCCGTTTTGTTGCAGTAAATGAATGTATTACTAGACTCTCAAAATGCTGATTGATTACTATAATTCAACATAAATCTTTGGTGAAGAGTTGTGTATATCGCATTTGAATGGTGAGAAAAAAGACCTATTATAGTCCTGTCCCCATAAAAAGAGAGAAATAAAGCAGGACATAATATTTATACCTCTCCACAATTGATATGCTTACCATATTTCCTGAATTAAATAAATAATTATTTTATAAATATACTCTTGTATTTGTGCGAAACCGCATGACTGGGATGGAGAGACAACTAGACCCCTTTAGTAAAGAACTTGACGAGGATCCCTCTCATTCCAGCTCTGGCTTGCTGCATATCTCATGAAACCCATTGAAGTTGGTTCAGTGGACTCGATGAATTTGAACCTCAACAACTTTACTGATTTCCACATAAAAATTTAACAATTTATTTTTCATTCTACGGAGAATGCAGTATAAAAGTTGGAACATATGTTAGCATAGTGAGTTGTTCAATACGTATTCCGAAAGGGACATAGATCACTAGTCTGTATTTGAGGATTATAACCACTATATGATTCTTAATTTGGTTTCTCGAGTTGAGCCAAGGGTGTTTTTGTAAGAGAAACAATATATTTAAGAAAGAATGGTATATAGTATATCAAATGGAGAGATGTAAATATTAAAGACGTTGGTTAAAAATGAATATATAAATGATTTTTTTTTAAAATAAAACACAACATACCTAGATTCAATTAAAAGTTTCTCTCATCATAAATAAATAAGTGAGCACGGGTTCATTAACTCTCGAACAAAATAACACAAATCGCCATTTTCAGTTTTGGTAACCATATATCATTCAGTAACGTTAGAGTTTGACTTGATTACTATTTTTATTTGGGCAGGACTCTTGTTAATCCAGATTAACGGGTCTTTCCCGTTAAATTGGGTTAAACCCGTAATCCATTTAATATATATATTTAAACTATTTTTTTCAAAAAATTTATCCCCTCTCCATCTCCATACCGTCCATCGCGCGAATCTGTATCTCTAACTATCTCCATCGGCGCATCTCCGTCTCCAACCATCTCCATCGGCGCCCAGCAGAAATTCTGGCCCATGTCTTTCTCTCTCTACGCATCTTCATCTTCAATTCTGCAGAAATTTGGGCCCGTCCACCGCATCTCGATCTCCAATTATGCAGAAATTTGGGTCCGTCTCTTTCCACCATACGTGATCTTTCCATCTTCATCGGCCGTTTCTCTTCGCGCCGCTGTCAGCCTTCAATTTCTGTAGAAAGATCGCCGTCGTCAACCTTCTCGTCGTGGAAAAATCGCAGTACCAGGTAAACAATTTCTTCAACAATCAATTTGATTTTGACCTAATTGTATCAATTTGATTTTGACCTAACTGTGAAATTTTTTGTAATTGTAAGCAGGTTTTGGACAATTTTACAAACTTCAGAAGGAAATTGAAGGCGAGATGGGTGATTTGGGACTATTAATGGGAAAAATCCAATGTAGACGAAAGTAATATAGTATTGGTCTTAGAACTATGATGTATTGGTCTTCTGACTGCATGGTACTTGATTTTGTTGTTTTGTTATGTCGAAATATTCACAGTAAAATATCAGTGGTCTTGTCTGAAACTATGAGTTATTAGTTCATTATTATATTGGTTTTTGGGCTGCATGGTATTTGTTTTAGTTATTGTTAATGGCAGGACTTTTACAGTAAAAATACCATGGCTTCGTTCTTGAACTATGAGTGATTAAACTAGTATGTTTTGGAGGAGTGATGTATTGGTCTCCTTACTGGATGGAATGTGTGCGTATTTTTGTTGCTGTATGAAGTTGGAACTTTCACAGTAAAGCATCGTTGGGACGGTCTTAATCTATAAGTGATTAGTCGATAATGTATTAGTTTTGAGGTGCGATGTATTGTTATTCTGATTGCATGATATTTGTTTTTTGGGGGGATTAATTTTGTTATTCGATTCAGGGCTCTGATAATTCAGGATTCTAGTGATGAAGAAGGTGGAAGTAACATTGATAATGAATCGATAAATAATATCTTGTTGAATGATGAGGGTAAGAAATTATTCTGATTGCATGATATTATTTCTAAATAATATTTGAAGACATCTTATGTGATAATATCTTGTTTTCTGTTTTTTGTATTTAGGTGATACCACAAATTTATGTGGTTCTCTTATTGGTGTAAAGAGGAAGAATTTTGAAGACATCTATGAGTTGTATTGTGGCCATGCACGTCAAGTTAATTTTAGTGTTTGGAAAACAACAACAAGGGTGAATGATGATAAAATAATAACTGAAAATGATTATGTGTGTTCCTCTCAAGGAATTAAGCGATCCAGCACCTTCGGTTTGACAAAACAGAATCATATAACAAGAACTGGTTGTAAAGCGTCGTTGAGAGCAAGATTAAATAAGTAGGGTGTCTTTGAAGTTCTTGATCACAACACAATGCACAATCACAGCCTCACTATATAAGGACTGGAATTACCTGCATCGATCTGAGAGAGTGATCACAAAGGAAAAGACTAGTGCTATTGAGACTATGATTTCTTCAGGAATGAGAGCGTCTGACTCATATCGTTAAATGGCAAAAGAGGCAGGGGGAGAACAATGTTTTGGTCACACAAAGAAAGATCATTTGAATTATATAAATCGGCTGAAAATGAGTGCAATAGAAGCAGGGGATACACAAACGCTCTATGACACTTTGAACCAATAGGCTGCCGATGATCCGGGATTCTTTTTCAGAGTTAAAGTGGACGATGAAGGTAGGTTGTGCAATGTTTTTTGGCGGGACTCCATGATGAAGGAAGACTACATGATATATGGAGATGTAGTTGTTTTTGACACAACATTCCAAACAAACAAGTATAACTTGATATGTGCACCATTTGTTGGGGCGAATAATCATCGGAAGAACGTCATGTTTGGCTGTGCATTTTTATCGAACGAGAAGACAAAGTCATTTCAGTGGCTATTCGAAGTTTTTATAAAATCCATGGATGGAAAAACTCCTGTAACAGTGCTTACAGATCAGGATCTAGCAATTACAAATGCAATAGAAATGTATCCCTCTAGTAACATATTGTTATTTTTATTTTAATTTTATTTTAGTATGATATTACATTTTATGCTGCATGGTATCAGTTTTTACTATATGATGTATTAGTTTGTATGATGTGATGTATTTGTTTACTGATTTAGTATTTGTTGTATTTCTATAAAACATTGGTTTCATTACTTAATGTATTTGTTTTATTACTTTAATTTACTATTCTTGCTTATGTAATGTATCATTTTTATTGGTTGTCTTATGTAAGTTTTTACTAAAGCAAGACATAGGTTATGCTTGTGGCACTTATATCCTTATGCGGTGAATTATTTTGAAAAACTGAAAGGTGATAAAGTCTTCAATGAAGTATTTGATAAGTGTTTGTCAGGGTGCTCAAACGAAGTGAAATTTGAAGATTATTGAAATTTTATGATATCCAACTATAGCTTACAAGATAATAGTTGGTTCAACATCTATACGCTATAAGTGATAAATGGAGCACCGCATTCAACAAGGATTTCTTCTCCGCTGGTGCCGTAACGTCACAAAGAAGTGAAAGCGCCAACTCCTCCATTGGATTCAAAGCCAAGAAAACCACCAGTTTGAGTGATTTTTATAATGTCATTTTCAAGCAGGCTCTTGAATGTTGGAGATAAACTAAAAGACAACATGAACTTCAATGCTCGAAATCAATCCCTAATTCAACAATACCATTAAGCGGATTCCTCAAGCATGCTTCAGAGTTATATACTCTGACAATTCTTAAAGAGTTTGAGGATGAACTATTAAAGTCTTTTCCTACCTCATGTAAACTGTTGCATTGTGAGGATGGGATTATGTTATATAATGTTATACACGCCTATGATGTGGTCTATTCTATTGTGAATGCATTTATAACTTGCTCGTGTAAAACGTTTGAAGAGTATGGATTATTATGTTGTCACTGCTTGAGGATATTTCATATGCATTTAGTGTAAAAAAGACAAGATTGCTATATCAAAAGGGGATGGACGAAGTTTGCCAAGGAGAAATTGTGGGATAAACGTAATGGAGGGCTTGAGCCATAAAACAATGTTGTTGGAGATTGTATTGCTTGGAGAAGTGAATTCATGAGAAAGTTTTATGATCTTGCTTGTGATAATTCAAGTAATGTGTGTGTTATTTTTGCTTAGAACCTTGGCGAAGTGACGCGGTTTTGAGGATTTGGTTAGGAAGTTTAGATTGTCGATCAGATGTAATGGACTTAGGCAGCTTAAATTGCTGGAAACTTTGTTCGGCTTTAGCTTCGTGCTATCCTTGAGCTCAATTTAGAACTAGTTCCTCAACTAGCCTCGTCATCGAACACTTTATATAGGATTTTTGTTTTGTATTTTGGAGTCGTCAATTTCTCCATGTGCTCGATCGAAAAATATTGTAAGTTGCTAATAGCAACGAATGATCGGAGTAGTTGTACCCTCTTTGTATTAAAAAAAAGAAAAAAAATTGAAATAAAAAAAGAGAACAAAAGAAAATGTTGATGAATAAACAAGGATACGTTATAAATCCTTGAAGTTATTACGTATTTAGAGATATCAACATTCTGATCAGTTAAAATAATTTTAGGTTGTGCATTATACGACATGGCCTTTAAAAATTTCTTGAACATCCACAAAAAAGAATCTATCGATTGATCAAAAATCAAACCACATCCAAAGATTATAGTCTGGCGATGATTGTTGACTCCTACGAACGGGGCAAGATACGATCCATACTTATTTGTACCGTAAGTAGTGTCAAAAACGATTGCGTCTCCAAAAATAGCGGATGAGTTCTTGGAATCACTATCAGCCCAAAAACATCTTGTCAGAGTTTCGTCGCTATTAGTGTCATAACTATAAAAGTAAGCATCATTCCTCTCTTTCTCTGTCTCAAAGTGATGAATCATGGTTTGAGCATCGTACCCCTTAATTTCGGCTTTCAGTACACTTCCATAGTTATATATGTCCTTATCTAAACATCACATTGCCGAAGGATCACCGACATCATTTTGCATAAGTCTAACCTGCGTATGCGTCGGAATATTTACCTCAGAGTATTTCTGCATAAGAGCCTTCTTTGTCGTCATAACTTTTCGGTGTGATCGTAGCATATGTGCCTTTCTAGGAGTGACTAAAGCATGGTTATGACGATCCTCAAATAAAGTAACTACCCACACATCACTGGTTTGTTTCCTTGAAATATTCATCCTCGTCTCACACCCGCACCTGGTATCAGTGCGTCTTCTTTCACCAGATCTCTCAACCGTGTCCTTGCTATTTTTTCGGTAAGATTCATTTGTTTTTCCCTCCTTACTACAAGAAAAAGCCTTGCAAGTAACCACTCCAGCCGAATTTTTGTTGCTATTATTGATCTTGGTGCTGAAATCTAACTTCTTGGTATAACCATTATAAAACTGAAGTGCCGTCTCGGAGCTCTTAAATTCTTGCCCTATCGTTAGAATAAGACCAATATCAATTGTTGGAGTAAAGATCTGACTCTCGAGCATAGCTCCTAGTCACACAAAGACATTCATAAATAAATCATCATCGTTTCTATAAAGATACAAATTCATACTTGACAACTCCATGCACATTAAATAACACAAATGAACAATATTCTCATGACTTAATGCTAAATATGGATTATACAACAAGAAGTAGAGATGTACATTGAGATTGAAGGTAATGAATGAATTTATAGAAAATCCCATGATTAGTTTTTTAGTATTTTGTTTATTACACAATTGAAATATAAAATAAAGAGTAATTCACGTTTCTTTTTTTTTTTCATGGCAGCAAGGTTAATGGAAAAAGAAAAAACTAAAGTATAGAATTTTGAACAATATATAAAGTAAGAAATATCATTCTTCCCCTACACGATCTTCATTTTTGCGGATTATACATCAAAATCTTAACAAATAAAATTAATTCTAGTGCAGGTTTTATGTTTCCACGACTATATATATTTCATTCATCCACTTTTTTTCCAACGAGTATAAGATTACCTTTTAAATCAGAAGAAAATTGTGGTGTCAACTGATATGTCGAGCAAATTCACTACCACCTCTCCAAAAAGATCAAACGAGTGTTTTAATTATCTTTGGCTATATGAGATGTGGAGGAGACGTACGAGTATTCTTCTCAATTTTCTAGATGAGGGGTAGAGAACGGGAGAATGTTTAGAGGATTTTAGGTTTATAAAAAAAATAGAAATATAAAAAAGGGTAAAGAAAATGAATAAAAGAAAAAAAAATTAAACAACCTCCTAATAATTCCAAATCACCGACATATCAGTAGAAAAATCGTTGTTTATAGACGGTGGTCTTAGTATTTATTTTTCAAATAATAATACAAAAATATAACAATTATTCCGTTAAAAAACAATTTAAAAATCACGTCACAACTAAGAAAATACACGTGTATATGACATACACAACCCGAAAAAAGAAACCCCCAAATTTGGCTTTGAAACTTTTTCAAACACAACACACACCGGAAATAACACATAACCCCAAAACTGAAAAGTTCTTGCAAATCCCCTTCTTGAAGAGAGAACACACGCACACCATAAAAGCGCACACTCTTAACATTTTCGAATCCCTGTATTTAATCCCTACCATCAGCCCCACTTCAAAACCCCACCAAGAACTAAACTAAATTAGGGTTTGTCACAAAGCTAAATAAAATTCTCGATTTGTTCAAATCCTCTCTTTTCCTTTCTGTAAACAACCTGTTTTTCTTAAGCTCTTCCTATCTTTTTTTTTCTTTCTTTTTATTTATTCCTTTGTTATGAAAAGGGCTAGTTATATAAATTTATTCCAAATGCAATTCAATTCAGTTAAAACTTTTTTTTAGCGTTACTTTGTCTCTCTTCAATGTATTCGTCAAATTGGTGATTTTTTCACTTTGTTTTATCGTTATTTTGTATTCTTCAAATTGGTGATTTTTGCGCAGACCCTCAAACCTGTATCATTTTTGTTCGCACATAATTAGGGTTTTGTTTATTAATTTAATTGACTTCTGGTTCTGGAAAGTGGTGGTGGAGAAACGCATTGTTGAGGTGGGATGAATAGTGTGTGCAGTGAACAGTCACTTGCTGATAAGTTTTCAAAGCTCAATAGCACTCAGCAATGCATCGAAAGTATCCTCAATTCTTTTGTTCATATTCTTAATTGATTAGTTTTTCAGTTTCTTTTTTTTTTTCACATTCCAAGATTTTTGGAAGATTTGGCCTGCTTTGCATTTTTCTTGAATATATTATTTACTTGATCAATGGATAAACAAAATGTCGTGTTGTATTTATCTGATCCGTAGCCAGTCAGATGGCTTATCTGAATGATGAATTTGGCATTTTATAAATTATGATACTATGAAGATTGACATCCTGGTTTAGATATAAAAGAATTAAAGAAATCGGTGTTTTCTAAACATTTTCACTATGGTATTCTGATTCTTGATGTTATTATTAACTGGACTTATCATGAAAAATTAATGATACCTTGTATCTTTTCACCGATTTTAGATAATTCCAAGCAAGTACGAATGACTATAGTTGAATGACATAAGCCATTTTAAGTAAAATCTTCAGTTTACGTCATTTTGGTTGCATATATATATGTGCTTAAACACTTATTCCGATACTAATTGTGTTATGGTTTGACTTTACTTGCAAATAATTTTTGGGGCATATTCGTTGACCTTGACTTTGATAATTACTAGCTTTGTCACACTGGTGCATTTTTCACCGTAGTAAAGCCGAACTGGTTGTTTCAACATGGGACAAACAATTCCACAATTCAGATATGGTCCATAAAGTGCCTCTTTTGTACCTTGCAAACGATATCTTGCAAAACAGCAAACGTAAAGGAAATGAATTTGTGACCGAGTTTTGGAAGGTTCTTCCTTCCGCACTAAAGGAGGTCGTAAGCAAAGGGGACGAACGTGGAAAGAATGTCGTTTCCAGATTGGTGAGCCTTTTTGTCTCATTTCCCCTCACCATATTTAGATTTTTATTTTTTTTTTAAATTAACATTTGGCCATATGCTTTTGTTTTAGGGATAATTATTACCAAAACTACACCTTAAATCGTTTGATTCTGCCTTTAAATTTAAATGGGTAACTGCTTTTTAATTTTTTAAAAATTAATATAAGGTTTCATTTTATATTATTTTCTTATGAAGGGGCAAATATAAAATGGAATTTAACCGCAATTTTTTTTTTGTGTAATTTTGAAACTTATATGGGTTTTTCTTACAAATAATCCAAACCTCAGGTCGCTTTCGTAATTATTTATTTGTTTTATGAAGTTTTTCAAAGACCTTATATCGAGCTCTTTAAAATTTGGATTACACTAAATCCTCTATAAATTAATGGTTTTGGAACCGCTATAATTTATTAATTTCGCAAGATATTAATTGAACACGTTGCTCTCAAGTCGGGACTGACAAAATATATTATCTAAGCTAGGTTATTAATTAACCGAGTATTAAGTGTTATAGAGGTTTTATTGTGTATCTTCATTTGTGTTATTGTAACTCGTCATACTAATGAAATCTCCTTTATTTATTTATTTGATATTTTTTATTTTATTTTATTTTGCGCATGTGTGCGCGAGCGTCATATAGTCAAATTGTCTTTGAATGGTTAAAAATGCCCGACTAAATATTCTATTTTTAATAGGTTGGTATATGGGAAGAAAGGAGGGTTTTTGGTTCTCGTGCTCAAAGCCTTAAAGATGTAATGCTCGGAGAGGAATTGCCGCCACCTCTGGAGCTCAGGAAGAAACGTTCTCGTTCGGTCAGATTACTAAAAAAGGACTCTCGTTCTATTAAGACGGTGAGATTTTCTATTTTAATGCATCGCGTGGAGCCAAATATGACATCGACCATCATTTTATTTTTATAAGAACATTTTGTTCTGAAACCAGAAATTGAGCATTGGTGGTCCGGCGGAAAAGATAGTTTCGGCTTTTCACGTGGTGCTTAGTGAAAATACCAATGAAGATGAAGAAATGGGTAAATGCAAATCTGCGGTTCATCGCGTGAAAAAGATTGAAAGAGATGTTGACGTGGCGCTAACAAAAGGTAAACTGGTTATTCCGTAGTCTTATAAAATGACTTTATGCCCTTACTTTAAGTTTAGTTATTATGTTTTTTTTAACTTCAATAAGTTGTATCTTTCTCTATCTTCTTAACTATCCTATATTTCATTTCCAATGCTCATTTAAATATGGGCAATTTTGGAAGATTAAGGCAATTATATCTTAAATTATGAAAGCAACCTTTATTTTGTGTTGTGCTGGAATTCATTCACTCTCTATTATAGAAATGAAATTATAGGAGGATTGAAAAGTTAAATTAGTTAAGTTGGTATGCATAAGGATCCAAGACAGATTTTTAAGGGATATTTACAAAAATACAAATTTAGCCTTGATTTAAAAAGAAAGAAAAAAAAGCTGTTATTTTCTTAAAATTACAAATACCCCACTGACATTTGTTAGTCCATTATTAATTGCACCATTTGGGGGAGGTTATTGTTAGGTAAATAAACACCCCAAGGGGGTATTTGATTTGCAAGATAACCAGAGATTTTGTGCAAGTAGCCTACAACTTTTTTTTTTGTCAATTAAATTGCTGTAGGTTAATTGTACCTTTGCTACTTTCTTGTGCAGCGAAGGACCCGTCACGTAAAACCCTATCCAAAGAATTGGAAGAGGAAGAAAATCTTTTGAAACAATGCATCGAGAAGCTCAAAGGTGTGGAAACTAATAGAGTTGCACTCGTGTCCCAGTTGCGAGATGCTCTTCATGAGCAGGTACACATAATCAGTCCTCAGCAGAACTTAGTGTTTATTTTGTAATTTGTACATCTAAACCTTTGGTTGATATGCGATTTTCTCTTTGTCTGATTTTTTTTTTTTTAAATTTCAGGAATCTGAACTAGAGAATCTTCGGACGCAGATGCAGGTTTGTAATTCATGAAGTTATTTTAATAATAGCAGTGAATTTGATCCACCGTTTTGTTTCTTCAATTTTTGAGATACTTGGCGGTGTTCCTAATTATAATGTGATTTGAGAAACTTATTTGTTTGTTTGTTTTGTTGGTTTCATGATGTGAATGACAGTTGTTCTCTGTATAGAGAAAATTTAAAATTTAGCATGGACAGCAAAGTATATTTTCAATTAGTAAATTATTATTATTATTATTTTTCAATTCTGTCCATGTTTATTAAAAACTGCTAGACATTTTTTGAAATTCTCCTATTTGTACAGTAAAACCGTAAAACCTCAATAATTTAACACTCGATTAATTAATAACCTCGCTTAATTTTTTATTTTTTATTTGTCGGCCCCAACTTTGGAAGAAAGTGTTAAATTAGTATCTCGATTATTTAGCATCTTGCTAAATTATTAAACTTTACTGTCCCAAGACTATTAATTTACAGGTGTTTTACTGTATGTTTGAAAATTACAAATATCCCTTGGCATTTGTTTCTATTTATTAAACACAAAATTCAAGGGGGTATATGTAATTTTGAAACGCAACTGGATCTTTTTTTTTACTTAGGCTAAAAACTTAACAGGGGTAGTTTTGTAATTCACATTAACTAATTTATATCAAATTCAGTTTCTTCAGTATTAGGGGTGTAAATGAGCCAAACAGTTCGTGAGCTATTCGCTACCCGACTCGATAAAAACTCGCTCGACACATTTAAAAAGGCTCGTTTAATAAACGAGCAAACTCTAGATTCATGGTATTCGGCTCGTTAGCTCGTGAGCGGGTTCGTTAGTGAGTTTTAGAGTGAGTTTGTTATTAAACCCTTATAAATTAAACTAATAATTTGGTTTTAATTATAATTTTTATACTTGTTCATATGAGAAATATAGAAATATATATATAAATTTATTTATTTACGTATCTTAGTAGGTGTATTATATACTTTAAAAAATATTTTATTTTATTTTTGTAATAAAGTAAAGATAATTTAATTAATAATTAATATATTTTGAGCTCGTTTAGGCTCGATTAAACTCGAAAAAGCTCGCGAGCCATCGATATGTTCGTTAAAAAAAGCTCGAGCTCGAGCTCGATAATAAACGAGCAAGCTTAAATTTTCTAAACTCGACTCGACTCGGCTCGTTTACAGCCCTATTCAGTATTGTCCTAATATTTATGCATTTAAACAATTGCAGGTTGCCCAGGCACAAGTAGAAGAAGCCACAAACATGCGGACACGTCTAGACGATGAAGAACGTGTTTTCGATCCGAAACCATTAACCGACGCCAGTGACAAAACCGAGCAAACGTCTAAAAAATCGGCCGCAGCAATTGCCGCCGAGGTCGCCGACAAGCTTGCCGCCTCGACCTCGTCCCAATACATCATGTCGTCCGTCCTTTCCACCTTTGCGGCCCAAGAGGCCCAAAGCGCCGGGCTCACAACATCGACACCCGAAAACCCTAACAATAATGTCTTCGTTAACCCCGCACAGAATAATAACCCCGCTTACCAATCTGTAGTGGTGGGCCCGCCGTCGGCCCAAATTCCAAACTCACAAGCCCACTACCAATCGATCCCTAATAATAATCCACCACCTTTGCAATACATGCAGCAGCAGCCAGCGGGTGGACCATATGATTATGGAAGTCTCATGCCGCCTCAACCGGGCCCGCCATCTTACATGGTGAGCCCGATGGTGCCTTTGATGCAGCAGCAACCGCAACAGCAGATGCTAACGATGGGCCATCAGCAGCAGTCTCAACAACCGCCAACGACAGCTAGTTTCCGGCCTCTAGCACCTGTTCACGCACCTGGGATGGTGTATTATATGCACCCTTATCGGTCACAGTGATGAAATAAGTTGATGGGACTATTTAAGGATGTGTCCATGTAAACTTGAAATTTTGTTTGTGATATGACTGAGTAGGATACAGAGTCAAAGGATTAGAAGCATCACATTTTCTGGTATGATTAGACTTTTTTCCCTTAATGTATTTATAGGATTTAGTGCACTGTAGTGTTTTTGTTGCTGCGGTTGTTGTCTTTAAGTTTTCCAGTACTGTAGATTTGTAACTGTAAGATGATGGCTCTGAGGGAGATTATAATTTTTCCTTTTTTTTTTTAATGCTGTTCAAAACTTTACATGTGGTACTATTTGTATTTTATGAACACTTGAATTCCAAGGCTACATTTGGAGGATCCTTGGAATTTATGAAGTCTTGGATTTGGATTTAGAAAAGTTATTTTAAATAGCAAAATTCTTGTTTGGTTAGACTTTTATTAGAAGTTTTTGTTCATGTAACATTTCTTGCTACAACTTTTTCGTTATTTTTCTTATCTATTTTGCATGAATAATATATATTAAACTAAACTTGTATTTGAAATCAACAATTTGATATTAAAATTGTTAATATAAGAATAATGTACAATATTCAAAAAGGTCATTGAGAAAAAAAGAAATGTTTTTTTTTTTAAATTTTTTTAAAGAAATGTTTTTTTTTTTAATTTTAAATTGAATAGGTAGGTTTAAAACTTTGGTTTTTAAACCCAAATCTAAAAAGCAAATATGAATACGATCAACAATACTAATATGAAAAATATAACTAATTAACATTTATTTGAAAAGTATATTGTTGCACAAAATTGACAATCATATTATAGTTTTTGCATAAAAATAAGGATAAATTAAAAGACTAACTCGGGGACGTTACAAAATCTCGATTCATATTTGTATTTGACTAACAAACACCTGTCTTGAAGATGCTATTTGTAAACAAGAACAAATATTTAGACTCCATTTGAAGTGAAGGATTTCAAATAATAACAAATGTATTAATGTTGTTAGGATGATCTGATTCCAGTGTATTTCGAAACCTCGTAAAGCTATTTTCCGAATCATTTTGAAGAATTTCAGAAGGCCATATTTTTGGAGTCATTTGAAATCTTTCCTACAAATCGTCCTTTGGTATTAGACCAAGTCTCAAGGGCACTTTCGTAATTAACTCTAACCCCCATCACGATAGATGATAGATACACAGTAATACAATCAACACTTAAACCTCTTCCTGATAATGAAGTCTCTAATACAGAGGGGCAAATAGTACATTATCGCCATCACCAAAGATTGATGGCCATAGCTGAACCAAGCAGGCGGCCTCTCCTTGAGCACTGCATCGACCGTCTTCTTTGCAAACTCCTCCGAAGGAGTCGATTTCGTGCTCTGCGATAAGGATACTCTTGCTCGGATCGCTTCTTCAAACTGCTTGAACAATTCCCACTCCGGCATTCGACTGTAATTGGATAAAGCCGAGTTTCCTATATTTGACTTAATGGCACCAGGGACAACATTAATCACATCAATCCCAAAATGTCGTAGTTCCAATCTGCGAGCGCGCACACATACATACATACACAATTACACATGTTTTGATTTTGATATTGTAATCAAATATCATCGAATTTATAAAGCATCAAGAACTTTAAAATGTTTTCTGCAAGTTATATTTCACATTTTTTTTATTAACAAACATTTTCTTAATCTGTGTGAAATAACTATAGAGTATATAGACCTAAATGTAACAAGTTTAAATGTCCTATATTTGCAAAATCCACTAGCCGTAACATATCCCAGTTGAGTTGTAACTATTGGAAAGGTTGCTAGTGTTATATCGTGACGTTTTACAATATTGTGGGGAGCCTATTTCTGGTAACTGTAGGGAGGCTTAATAAACACATTACCTTAAAGTATCAGAAAGAGCATGCAAAGCTGCTTTTGACGCAGTGTAAGCCCCTGCCCATGGTACTGGGGCCAATGCAGTGACACTTCCAACATTGACGATTTTGCCCTTTTTCCTAGATGCCATGTGAGGAACTACAGCTTGAATCAACCTCAAGGAACCTATTAATATGCAGCATGCAATTTAACCCACATAAAGAAAAAAAATTATCGCGCCAAACAAAGAGAACCATACATAAAAAAAGGGAGAAAAAAAACACACAAAAATTGCATAACAATGAGAAGGCATATTTGTAAGGAAATTATCGGAGGCATATCTTTAAAAAAAAATAAGAATTACTATCAGGGCAGAGAGAGTATTTCCACTACCAAAACGAGAATTGTAAGCTTAGCTTATAATCTGAAATTAATGCATAATAGTTTAGCTGACAAACTTTCACTAATAAAAATAAGAGGAAATGAAGGCTGCACCTTAGATGGATCAGAAATAATATGAAAAGTAAAAAAAAAAAAAAAAAAGGGAGAAAAATGCTTACTGAAGCCTACTTGCTGCCACATTGTAGAGTGATGAGTTGGTTGCTATGGGACAATTGATAGGGAAACTCTATGTACTAGAGCCTCACAACTCATCTTTGCTCCTGTTACTACTTCCGGGGTAACACATATCCTTAGATAATTGACATAAAATTTTAGGACATGCTTCTATAAATATAAGTACTTTACATCATATTAGATTTTCTCAAACACTTGTGTAATTCTACTTCAGAAAATAATATAAGAACATGTGATTCTTGTTACAAAGCTAAGCAAAAAATAAAAATCATTTCACTCCATCGTAATAATCTCTTGATTTTTCTTTAGCTTCAATTTCACATGGGAGGTTTGGAATCATTGAACTAGGCTGTGGGTAAAAATTATTGGAAGCAGAAACTCTCTTTCAAGAGAAAGTGACGGTAATCCAATGTATATCAGGTTTACCAAAGTAAACATATGTTCGAACAAACACATCAATGAAGAAAAATATACATTAAACAGTGTCAACAGGAACCTTAATGTCAATGGAAATAGATGAAAAATGAATACCTAAAAAAATGGTCCACAGTCAAACGAAGAGAAGAAATCGCTTTACATTTTTTTTGTTTCTCCATTCAGCGAACACTTTATTTTGGTTCAGTGAATGAGCTAATACGCAGCCCAGACATAACTCCCAAGCTCCTCTACGTTAGTCAATAGACCAAGAAACGGAGGGCATCACTTTCTCCATCTCGGAGGCATAAGATACTCTTTAATCATTTGTCTTAACATACCTATCCCAATCAACCCTTGAGCATATCATAAAGGGCCGAAATGTTACATTGCTTTCGGCCACCAGCAAAAACTGCGGAGCCTAGGAACTCTCCAGGCATTTTTGTTTACACGTTTCATGCCCAATAATTACGAGCCTTCCATCTATTGGAGAGCCCATGATCCAAAGTAGGGACTATCTCATCCCACCAAGTTTGAAGCAATACGTCTTACAACTAAAAGAAAGCAAACTATCATCAAATTCATGTCAGTTTTAAAGCATATGTACTTGGGTAGGAGGTCAAACCATGTTCCCATAACCCTTTTCAAGATTTCGAGGATCACTTTCCATCTATCACTTTTCAATTCTTCGTACTTTGTTGATTAATCTCGTCATTATATCTATCAACTGTCAATACAGATGAACCGTGGAGACAGATTTTCAATCTATTTTGAACTATTTCTATGTGATTATCATAATTAAAGCCGGGCACTATTTTAAATTTGTATCACTAACAAATCATGAAATCGCTAATACACAAATTTAAAATAATGTCTCGCTTTTGTCACCACGGTTTATCGATTTATCTGTATTGACAAGGATAGTTTCAGAATTTCATCGAGCAGATTATTGGCCAACAATGACAAGGTTAATCAACAAAATACAAAGAATTGAAAGTGATAAATGAAAATTCTTTTAGCTGAAGATAGTCCTTTCTATGGATGATGCATGTGTTATCCAGAAGCAGTAACAAGAGAATTCACAAGCAAAGTTGAGATGAGAGGGTAACTGAGGAATAGATAACTATTGCGGTCCCACTCATGAAGCGCACACTATCCGGGAGGGAGTCTGTAGCACCTAAGTGAGGATCTATCCTAAAACCAATTGATGGTAGGAGGAGAGACTCACTATGCTTATACACAAGACTCCTATATTTAATCAATGTGAGACCGATCTGAACACAGGCTTGCACTGATACCATAAAAAGAAAAACAAATTTAAATCTGAAAGCATAAAACCATTCTTGTATAATTTTTATTCTTCTAAATTCAAAATGAAAGGAGGACGAAAGGAGGTACAGTCCGCGCCTTTTAACACACGAGGATCGGACGCTAACATCCCAAATTGAAACGACACCATTTTACATAACAGAAAACAACACCGCTTCATTTTACATAACAGAAAACAACACTGCTTCGTTCTTATTTAAACTAAAGTACAAGAAATATAAGTGCATAAAATGAGAAGCGACCTTATGCATTCAGCAGCAAGCAAGCAACAACCATACGCACATGTCATATATTTCATCACCCCCACCTCAAGTTGGAACATGATGAAAATCTATCATGGACAAAACTTACAACTAGTAGGGATTTGTCACTACACATATGCTTACTAGCACTTGTGTCAAGTATCCACGAGCCCTATTTAATGTCATCTATCTACATCAGTTATCCATAGTTCAAATACACAAATCTCAATGCAGACTAAACAAATATAACCGCCAAGCACGATAAAACCCAAATGTAGCTAATAGCCTTAGCTTAGGCATTTCTTCTCATAGACAAGAATGACCAGAATCAACTTCCCATTTCAGCTTCAATACATTACAGTTACGATTTATGACCCTAACCAGCTCACACAACTATAACTAGCTATCATTCGATCATCCAGCGCATAAATAACAGAAAATTCGCCTCCAAGTTCAAAATTAATTACACAGCAAATATTCCAAAATAAAATAAACACAAAAAAGTTGTAAAATTAACAAAAAAATATTTAAAACATGAACCACTTACCAAAAACATTAGTATTGAAGGTTTGTTCAATGGCAGACAAGGGGACCTCGGCGATGGGCCCAACGCACTGGACTCCAGCATTGTTGACCACAACATCAATGCGCCCGAACCTTTCCAGAACCGTAGAGAGCGCGTGGCGCACACTCTCGTCCGACGACACGTCCAGCTCCTGGACGAAGAACCCCGGATCGTCTTGCAGATCAGAGACGGAGGCGAGGGAACGCGCCGTCGCCACCACCAGACAGCCACGGGCGGCGAACTCGCGGGCTAGCGCGTGGCCTATACCTCCGACGGAGCAGCCCGTTATCACCACCACCTGCTTCTCGTAGACGCCCATTTGACTGTTGATTCAAATTACTACGACTGAGGAGATTTCTGACACTCAAAGTGGAAGTGTATATAAAGTTTGGTGGGTAAATAGCAATTTCATGTTTGGTTATAGTAAGTGCTCGACAATAATAATTTTGCGAATAAGATTTGTAATGTAGCATCTTGGACGTGAAAAATAGAATAGAAATAATTAAAAAATCTTTCCGATGCATAATGTGAATAGTAAAGAATAATTAATTATTAATTAATTAAAGAAGAGAAAAAAATAATTAATTAATTTAAAATGAATAAATTAGAAAAATGTTAATAGACGATGTTTAGTACATTATCTAGATTAGGGGTGGCAAATCGGTCGTGCCGGGTTCATATCGGGCGGCACGATAAGTCACGACACGATAAGTATAGGCACGAATACGACACGGTAAAAACACGAAAAGCACGGCACGGTACGATAGGCACGATAAGCAAAAATGCTGAATATATTTAATGCGGCCCGTTATTAATAAAATACATAATCTTCTTAAAAAATATAATACATATTTATAAAATTATTAATAAAAATTGTCAAATACATTTAAAATTATAATATGACAAATATACTAATGATAAATTAAAAATCACAAATACTACAATGCTTAAATGAATATAAAAAGGGAAAATTAAAATATTATCGTGTTTATCGGGCTAGCCCGTTATCAACCTGTTTCTTAACGTGTCTTATTGTGTCAGCCCGATAATGCCCGAACCCGATAAGGCTCAGCTCAAACCCTATTTTTTTCTTGCCGTGTTCGTGTCGGTCAATCGTGTCGTGCTTCATATTGTCACCCCTAATCTAGATGTAGATGGTGTGTTAGACATTGTTTACAAATTTTTTTTACCATATAAGATATTTTAGCTTATGAAATAAATATTTTACTCCAATTAACTATGTATTAGAGATGCTCTAAAACAGACCTACAACTCCTTTTTTGGTCATTTGTTCGACAATATGGAAAAACGCGCTAAAGATCTCTTTTGCTGGCAATTTATTACATGCATCTGGGTGCAACTTGTTAGGTGCACCTTGTAAAAATATGTTATCATTTAGTTATACGTGATAATATATGACAGTTATACGTGATGATATATGGTAGTTATACGTAATGATATGCGACAAAAATTTAGAATGTAGGGTTTACTTTTTCATTTTATGGTTTAGTTTTACATTTTAGGGTTTAGTTTTCTATTTTTACGGTTTAATCTTCTATTTTAAGGTTTAACCTTTTATTTTTATTTATTTAATTTTGCATTTTAAGATCCCGCAAAATGTGATGATATGTGTTAGTTATATGTGATGATATGTGTCAGTTATATATGTGATGATATATGATAGAAATTTAGCGTTTAGAGTTTAATATTCAATTTCAGGGTTTAGTTTTTCATTTTTAAGGTTTAGTTTTTGGTTTTAGGTTTATTTTTTTTTCATTTTAGGATTTCAGATTTAGAATTTCGGTTATTTGTAATGATGTGTACCAGTTATATGTGATGATATATGTCAGTTATATGCGATGATAAATTAAAGGGAAATTGTCAAATAGTCCTCCAAGTCGAGGTCCATTTGTCAATTAGTCCTACATCGAATTTTAAGTCAAGTAGTGCTTAATTTTTGTTAAATAGTCTAAAATTATGATATGAATTTACCACAATACCCTTACTATGAAAAAACTAATAAAAATAAATAAATAAAAAATAAATAATAATAATAATAATAATAATAATAATAATAATAATAATAATAATAATAATAATAATAATAATAATTGGGGCAGCCACCGCTGGCCGGTCGGAAAACTTTCCGGCTGTTGGAATTTTTTTTCCGGCCACCGATATTTTTTCCCGATCATCAAAAAATATTTTTCGGCTGCCGGAATTTTTTTTTTCAGCGAGTTTTTTTCGCCCAAAAAATCTCTTACTGTATGTCTGAATTTCTTACTATATGTTCATGTAGTCAGTGTAGTTTTTTTCTTCCAACCCAGACAATTTCTTACTATATGTTTTAAAAATAATACTAAATGTAAAAAAACTTAATAATTCATATAAAATAAATATTTAAAAAATATATAAAGTATATTTAAAATAAAAAATATACTGCGGGCCAGGTCGGGGCGGGGATGATACCCTGACCCGACCCGCCACTGGTCACGGGGCGGGGCGCCCAAATGACACGGGTCGGGTCAGACCGGACCGGGGTGGGTCCGGATTGCCATCCCCACGGTCACCGGAAACATTTCTTACTACATGTCTGAACTTCTTACTATATGTACACATATTTTTTATTTAATGTTCAAAAATTCATACTTTATGACAAAAAATATTTTAATTGATTGCAAAAGTTTCTTGTTTGATGAGCAAATGTTGTTATATATACTTATTATACACTTTTTTTTTTGCACCAAAAAAAATATAAAAAGACTTCTTACTTAATAGCAAATTATTATTATGTATTTCTTATATAATACAACTAAATATTATTTTATAGTGAATATTTGAACTTTATGTTCGAAAAGGTAATAGAGTTTGTTATTTTATATTCCAAAAAATAAGAAAATTCTTATTTTATAGTGAAACTTTATACTTTATTTCCTAAAAAAAGACATTATTAATTTATATTAAAAAAAGTAAGAAAAATACCTACTTTATAGTGAGAATCTTATACTTTATGTATGGAAAAGTAAGAAAATTTCTTACTTAATGATTGTTGGGCAAAAAGAAAATTTTTTTGGGGGCAAAAAAAATAAAAAAACACAACTCGCCGGAAAAATCTCATACGGCGGCGGCGACGGGACAGTGGCAGGCGGCGGCAGCGGGTGGGTCGGCAGAAGGTGGAATGGAGTAGTGGTGGTGGTGTTGTTTATTGATATTATTATTATATTATTTTTAATTGGGGTAACCTTATAATTGTATATATATGGTTGGACTATTTGACATTTTGTATAATTAGTTAGAGAATATGTCAAAAATATTTTTTGCTATATAGTATTTGGCAATTGCCCATAAATTAAATTATTTGGTGCATGGTATAATGACTCTCGTTTGCTATGAATAAATAAATTGCACACGTTGTTTAATAATTAAAAGGAATGTCTACCATGACTTTAGAATTCAGGACAATTCCTAGGGTTTATTAAATAAATAATATGTTTTTTATTCAAAATTGATAAACTAATAATAAAAAAATATTGAAAAAGTAGGACGGGATGCCACCGGGAAATGCGTCCCGCTCACATTCTAGAAGGTGGGAATAAAAACCGTTCTAGAATGTGAGCGGGACGCCTAGGCGTCCCGAACCTAAAGTACATTCTAGAAGGTATAAATAAATAATCGTTCTAGAATGTGAGGCTGAAATGAAAAAAAAATTAATTGACATTTTCACAAAATTAATAATTTCCTCATTACAAATAAAAATAAAATCAATTTTATTAAGTAATTAACAACTAAAAAAGAAACGAATAAATTAGAATTTTCACTTAATTAATGATTTCTCACAAAATAAATAAATTAAGACTTTTCTTCACATAATCAATAATTTTATATAAATTTTATTTTTCACATAATTAAGAGTTTTACACAAAATAAATCACAAACATATAAATTATTAATTATGTGAAAAATTAAATTTTTTAATATGTCAATTGATTTATTTATATAAATTGATTTATTTTGTGTAAAATTCTTAATTAAGTGAAAATTCGAATTTATTTATTTTTTTAGTTGTTAATTACTTAATAAAATTTATTTTATTTTTATTTGTAAATGAGGAATTATTAATTTTTTTTTCATTTTAGCCTCACATTCTACAACGGTTATTTATTTATACCTTCTAAAATGTACTTTAGGGCCGGACGCCACTTGAAAAGGCGTCCCGCTCACATTCTAGAACGGTTTTATTTCCTACCTTCTAGAATTCCCTCCCTACTTTTTCAATATTTCTTTTTTAGTATTATTTTATCAATTTTTAATAAAAAATATATTATTTATTTAATAAACCCCAATTGCTATATAAACCATTAAAATTTCAACTTCCCACTTAATTCAAGATACTACATAAAAATACTAAATTATCCTTATTAACTTCCTTTTTTCATATCTTTCCCAATTTAATCCATTAAAATCCAAACTACAATATATTAATCCCATACTATCACTGCCGATCTAACATGATGCTACATCAATAAATTTCATACTAAACTTCACACATCAATAAATTTAATACTACATTGTCAAATTCCATACTAGCAAGCATGGATTGCATACTATCCCCGACAAGATGACTTGAATTGATTTTTTTAAAATTAAATACATACTAGCAGTAGAGATTACATGCTACACTGTATAAAATGAATTGAATTGGATTTAGTTTAAATTCCATATTAGTTGTATGGATTAAAAATACCCCTGGACAAAATGCATTTTATTCTATACTAGTTGTATGGATAACAAACTACCATAAAAATGGACATAAAATTACATTTTAAAAAAAATTAAATTTCATATAGATCCATGCAGTCTCATTGAACACCTAATAGTTCAACTCCGCAAATCAGATTCATGTAATAAATCCCCATCATATTTATTATCATTTCTTAAAAAAATGACAACCTATGTTATGGAGTTCTAATTATGGACAATTTGATGCTTTTAAGAAGAAATATGGACAATTTAAATGCTATGTTATGGAGAAGATTAAATGTCAACGTGAAGATTGAAAAGAATCGACTGTGAAATAATGAGATGATTAATTGGAGAGTGGGATCAGGGCGCATACCTTAAATAACATGTTTTTATTATGTAATAGATTAGGACATAATTGACAATTTAAATGTTAACTTATGATTTAATGGGATTTATACGACTTAAATGGGAAGAAAAGATTTAGGTGGATTATATGGGATTTTATTTGATCAAAAGTGTATCAAATGAGAATTTTCCCTTAAAATTTAACAATCTAAATTATTATCAATTAGAAAAAAAAAAAATATGAAAAAGTTACAAAAAGAAAAAAAAATTGACTAAAAGAATAATTTAGAATTATCAATTTAATATTTCTCTGAATTAAAATATAAGGGGATGTGATAAATCACTTATTTTTCAATATTACAGGTGTTACATGGTGTATTAAATAGTAAAAAATAAAAAAAATGTTGATATTAATTATGTGACATGTATTTTAATACAATTAATATTTTGGTATGAAGATGCTCTAAATGCATGGTGCAATTCGAAGGACGTCAAAACTAGTTTCACTTAGTTTTTTGAAAACCAGACCGGACCGGCCGGTCCGATCGGGTTAACCGGAAAACTGGTCCCGACCCAGTTTTTTACTTGGTCCGGGTGGCTAATGACCCAGTGCCACCAGGCAAGACTCGATAAAAATCGGTTCTATTTTTTTTTTTCTTTTTAGTAAAATAAAAATAAAAATAAAAATAGGTAGTTCTAATTATTCCAAATATCAACTTAGTATCAAGATTGTTTTACGTGTTTTTAAAATTTTAAATGACCTTGAATTTTAAATGATCAAGATTCATTATTTGGAAACTTTCTCTTTCATGATTGTTTTAAATGATCCTAAATTTCTTTTATCATAATAAATTCATACAAATGAGATCGACTATAAATGGATTTGTTGGATAAAAGAATTGTACGTGGTATATGTGATACTAATATTACTACTATTTTTATTGTATTATTATTATTATTTGCAATATATATATATATATTCCCTATATATTAATGCAAAATCCTACTATCCTATGTGCCTGTTTCCTACGCTTTGTTAGCTTTGTAAAAAATTCTGGTGCTTCGGTGTCACCCAACCTAATATCTACCTAATTTAATATTTTTCTTTTATATATTTTTACCTAATTTAATATTTTCTATTAATAGATATTTCATAATTTAATTTTTTTTATTATATTTTAACTAATTCAATATTTTATTTATCATATTTTGTTTGATTTAATATCCTACTTTTATTATACTGATAAAAAAAAGTCAAATTTTTAATTAGGAAACATATATTTAAGTTTAATTAATTTTTATTTATAATAAAAGTTGAAATAATTTTATTTTTAGAATTTTAAATATTTTATTTAAAAAATATGAGTTATATAAACTATTATAAAAGGAAAATAAATATAAAATATATGAACTTAAATTTGGAAATTTAATCCTATTATAATGCATCGAGAATAACATTAAAAATATATGTGAAAAATTATTACGCCAAAAAAGAAAAGGAGAGAGAGAGAGAGAGAAACAACAACAATAAAATAATAATAATAATAATTATTATTATTTACACCTAAAAAAATAAATATTAAATATATTCTAATTATTTTTATCTAATTCTAATGTAATGCATTGATAAATGGATTATTTATCTACATAAACAAATTAATATCTTACGCAGAAAAAAAAGCAAAAAATAAAATAATAATACTAATAAATAATATTACATATACTACAAGTTAGATATACGATGTTTTTTAATAGAATTACCAGTGCCTTATAAACTTTTTTTTTTATATCACATATTCACATGCGACACGCGGGTGTTAACTATATGTCTTGCATTTTTCTAAACTTAATTTTCTACGGACTTCCTTTAAAGTTTAAGGTATTTTGCTTTATTCTACAACTAATTTTGTGGCTCTGGGTAAAAATACTTATATATTCTTTATTGTGAAACCAGTATTATTGTAATTAGAAAAAATAATTCTCCGATTTGTGTGTAAAAATTATTTATTCTTAAGAATACTTTGTGTAAATAGAAAAATAATATTACAATTTGTGTGTACCATTTTTAATATTATTCATTTTAGTTTTTTTAATGAGTGTTATTACTATAATTAGAAAAAATAATTCTCCGATTTTTGCAATTTTGGGCCTGATAAAATATATAGCATATTCAGGTCAAGATAGCATGTCGGAACATCTTACCAAGTTATGGGATATAATTGGGCGGCACAAATGGCTGAAGTTTCACACAGGTCGATGGAGCAGTTTGTGCTCGAAACTTTTGAGTGTCCTTATCGAGTGCAGAATGCTCTTGTGGTAGATGGTTGAGTAGTGGTATTCCGTGCTCTCATGCAATCCGAGCATGCATCGATTTCAGAGTGAATCCTCGAGTTTACGTCCAAGATTACTATAACACTGCTGCATACTACGTACATACTCTATTGGGGCTTTTGAACCATTGCCCGACGCGGAGGACTAGAATGAAGCAAGTTTTGAATTGGTTCATGATCCAGACACTAGGAGGCCTAGAACCGTTGGATGACTCAGGAGCAGTAGGATCCCACAACGAAATGGACCAACCACAAATACGCGCAAGACAACAATATCGTGCACAAGAGGTGGCTAACACATCACAAGGTGGTGGACGTTCTAGTTCCAGACACTCATACTAGATAAGGTGATAATCTTTCTATGAGTTTGATGTTGTAATTTGTTTGCCTTTCTGCTGATAGACGTTTGATACTACTTGATGTTGTAATTCGCATTGCTATGTGTATTAATAATTGTTGTTGTAGG
>BMAC01000514.1:49963-71219 GCA_014905375.1 Phtheirospermum japonicum | reverse complement strand
TGTAAAAATTATTTATTCTGAAAAATAATCTTTGTGGAAAAACAATGTTACAATTTGTGTGTACCATTTTTAATATTATTCGTTTAGTTTTTTTAATGAGTGTTACTCTTTTTCAAATCACGCATAATATGCGGGTGTTAAAGACATGTACAAGGCACGGGTTGAGAATATATTATTTTAATTTTTTATATTAAATTTAAAATTATGTATTATCACAAATAGTTTTTATATTTATCTTTTGATAAGTCTTATGTAATACATGTGTGTTAAATAATCCCTTAAGTAATATTTATCTTGATATTGTAATTTGCTTTATTTTTCTGCTGACAGACGTTTGACACTACTTGATGTTGTAATTCGCATTGCTTTATGTATTAATAATTGTTGTTGTATGTATTCATTAAGTAATATTTATTTATTGTTTTAATTAATTAATTAATATATATCAGTGGGAAATAATGTTTTTTGATTGCATATAATTTGTTATCGACTTATATCCTGCAACTTCTCATCTAATATTGATTTTGATCATTTATATATATTTATCTTGCAGATATCATCAACGCATGATGATCCGCTATCGACCCAACAACATTTATATAGATCGAACAACGTTGCATGTGGTCAGATTGATGGGTTTCTTATGGTTAAGCGTACAATATCTAATATCTTCTGAGATTTTGGTGACGAGGTTAACTGTTTGCATCCTCGAGTTATGTCAGTACTAGGTTGTTGGGGGTTTTACGGGGTTGCACTTTGTGGAGCGATTATCAAACTAGATAACCATTTGATAACAACACTGCTTGAGAGATGGCACTGCGAGACACATATTTTTCATTTGTCCATAAGGGAGGTGACGATCACTCTACAGGATATTGCTATAATTTGGGGTCTTCCAATTGAAGGTACCCGATGACAGCCGTTGATGTTCAGCATTCCACGGAGTATTAGACTGAGTGTATTATGCATTACATAGGCCTACAAGTTTATTATGACGAGGACATGAGAGGTGAGACTCATCTGAAACTCTCAACACTGAGTGAGCATCTTAGAATCCACCAGCCAGGTGATGACACACCTCAGGACGAGGTTGTGAAGTACGCACGTGGGATTGCACTTTTATTATTTGTTTCCTTGTTGTTGCCCGGTACAACCAACAAATATGTGTCCATACTATACTTATGTCACTTTGTGGATGATGAGACGGCCTCAAGTATTAGTTGGGGTAGTGCTGTGCTTGCATGTTTCTATCGTGATTTGTGTAGTGATGTGAACCCTAGAGGAAGAGCATTAGTGGTCCACTGGATTTATTGAATATGTGTGAATTTCCTCTGTTAGACCACAGTCCATATACCCCATGCTCGATCTTCATCAGACAATGTACGTTCAGCCGAAGACGTCATGTTGCCCGTACCACCGTATGGTGCTAGGTATAATTTTTAACTGTAATACTCTCTATGTATCTATAATAATCATTCTATTTTAATAAATTAATTTAAATGTTTATGTAGATGGATTGCACGACATAATCATATGAAGAGTGCTAGAAATACGTTAAAAGTATTTCGGGAGTCACTTGATCGGCTGCATGAATTAGAGATAGGTAGAATACTAAATAAATCTTATTTAATACGACAGAAATTGATGATAATCATTGAAATGTGCAGTGGACATGAGAACCCTATGACATGAGTGCACTTGAAATATCTATATTGAGGGGAAGATGTTTGAGTGAAAATTGTCTGAGCGAGTGTCCACTCATATGTTGGTCAATTGTCGAGGTCTAGTTTCCCAATCGAGTGACTCGACAAATTGGTATACACCAGAGCATACTAGATACCAGCATACTTGATTTGGAAGCATTGCATAATATCTCTTGAGCACATGATCATTACGTTCAGTGGACTGCACGTCATAATGGCTGGACTCGTGCATGGCATTTACGAGATGCCATAAGGCTACAAGGCACTCCAGTTCGAAGAGGTGCGGGTACGGTGCGCGTATATCTCAGATGGTATCATTAAAACATACATCATTTCATCTTTCATTTGGAGAGACATACACAGGGAGGATACCAACCATCAGATGTCAACATTTATGATGCCATTATAATAAATCTTATTCACTTTGTCCTCACTCAATGAACTTAATTATTTCTTAGATTTGATGTCCAACTTTCTGTGTTTTGTAGAGTACTTGGAGTAAGAGACTCGACCGTGTTGCGTCAAATACTAGAGATGAAGATTTTGACTCTTATTGTTGTATGCATGATGTGGTTCAGTCAGTTGCTGATGAGATGAGGTAACGACTTCGTATTCGTCCGGAGCTACATGATCATGCTCCAGATCTGCGGACGGTACACACCTCGGGTAGTGCAAGAAGAACTACAACTGGTCCATCCACATCATCTCGCTGCAGGGCACCCGCAACTGCAAATTAGCCGATTAGTATTAAATAATAAGTATTTAATAATTATTTTATATTTCAAATTACGATTAGTATTAAATAATAAGTTTTTCTCTCCGTTGAATATAGATATGGTTGGTCGATCATCTTCTCACGGACATCCTAACCTAGATGAGGGAGGTGATTGTGTTTCTACATTTGGACCATCCGGGGTAGAATTTCTTACTCCTTCCATTATTGGGCAGTCGTTCACGGATCATCTTTGCACTGATCGAAGTAGTAGATTCCATAACTCCGCAGCTGCAAATGACATGGAATTTTTGCGACCACACTTCTATATGACACCCATTCCCATTCAAACTGTGAGTCATGCTAATGAGAGTTGGGGTATACATGCGAATAAGGATGAAGGTAATGATCCAGTGTTGATTTAAGAACCACCTCGTAATGTGCCACGTAGATTAGGAAAATAGTTGCGCCGTGACGAGGATACACCATCCCCCCACAAGGACATGATTACGACCTACTTAAGGACAAACATCCAAAGGAGTGTGGCACATGAGGACATTATTGAGAATATTTTCCTATTGTGTAATTTATTATAATTGTGTAGAAATTTCTTAGTGTGTGATTTACTTTTAAGTTTCTATCGTTCAGTGAATCAAATATATAAAGCAAACAAACAACCATAAAATAAAAACATAAAAATTAAAATATTTCAAGAAATAGCAGAAGTTATTTGGCAAAATAAAAAATAACACACCAGAAAACGATTACACAAAACAACAACAAGCACAGGATAAACAGATAGAGCATTGTTGGTAAAACAACATGCAATGTTCAATAGTCTCCACTACGCATGTTTCTTGTCCTTCCCACTTCCACTCGTAGAGCTTCCACTGTGGTTAGTTGAATACACATATTCGAAAATTACTTCCATTTTTGTGAGCAAGGGTTCCTCATCAAGAGCGTTGCAATAAAAGTTAATTGGACAATTCTGTATTTATCACAACAAGTTAGAATAATGAAAGATTCAAAGTGCCTATAATAATTTAAAAGGGAGTGTAGAACTTACAAGCATAAACTTCTTTCGGACGTTATGATCACCAAAGACCATTTTTACATTCTCGTACTAAACTGTACCAGGGGTTCAAATCAGTTCTTTGAAGAACCTAAATCGGCTTTGAAGTTGGACAATCCTGGCTATGACGCCAGCTTTGGAAATGACACGTTCATTTTTGAAGAAGCAATTAAGTAAATCTTTGGCTTCTTTCACTCGGTTGTCTGGTAACGGTCCTTCATTTGGATTCCACAAATATCTTTTTCGGTGATTAGGGATTCCAGTAGACGTTCATCTCTAGTGAGTGTCCCTTTGTATTTCCTTCACAGTCGTAATCGAGTGTTTGGACCCGAAGTGTAGGAGGACCATTTATGTCGTTAAAGTGATTTGCCATTAGCTTTTTTTCAAATAATATAGAAGTAATTAATATGTCCGTATTTATAGCAAGAAGAGACTATCAGATAAGTTACTAATCAATTAAAAATATATTTTCCCAATTATGACTCTTGATAAGACCAAACTATTTGACTGAGCTTGCTAGGGTCCCAGAGTCATAGCTCATCGACAAGACCAAACAATGTTCCTTCTTAAGAATTTGCCTGATTTTGTAATATTTCCTATGTAATTTAATGAAATTGTTTGTTTGTATCGTCCGGTTGGAGGGTATGGTCCGTCAACCACGTGAAACTTACCAGCGACAAGATAACACAATGACACAACCTTATATTTACTATTTCAATTTAATTCAAATTCAACAAATTTATAGACATATATCCTACAAAACTCCAACTGACAAGTCCCATCATTGTTCTCCTTACTTTGTATAATTTCGATGTTGAAATATTAGTTGGCAAAGCTATATTTAATTAATATTGGGATGGACAGTAATTGTTAGTTTTCAGCGATATTTATTGAGATGACAAGACAACACAACTCATCAAAATACGAGCTGTGCAATTATTCAAGTAAATAGACAACACACGGACACAGTTTCTCACTTAACTCATGCATCTCTCTCTCTCTCTCTCTCTATATATATATATATATATATATATATATATAAACACACACACACACACACACACACACACATATATATATATATATATGTGTGTGTGTGTGTGTGTGTATGTAGGTATATGTGTATATATACACATTTACAATAACAACCAACCAAATTTAAGTAAATAGAATTTCTAATAGCCTTTTTTTCTTTGTGCAAAAGATAAAAACTAATGGCTAACTTTGATGGAAACCATCCCAGTGTAAGAAGAATTCTAGAGAATTACTATAATCCTGAAAAAAAAACCCATGGACCATGCCCATGGACCGAGTAATTCTTGATTTTTTAATATCCCAAAAAGAAAGTGTTGAAAGGGGAGCAAAAAAAAAAAAGGAGATAGAAGTTTAACTGTCATGCAGATAATAAATGTACCTCAAGGGAGTTTCGCGTTTTCACTTCGGTTGAGGATGTTAGTCAGAGGATCCAGGAAATGTAAATGAGATTCAATTACTAAGAGGTGCTGTTTTCTGAGCCTGGAGTTTTTAGAGATCATGACCGCAAACTAGTTTGTGCAGATACCACTCTCTGCGATCACTTTACCGATGTAAAGTACACAACTTCCTCTCTCTATAATGAAATGATTGATTTTTTTGTTGTAGATTAGATACATCACTAACTCTTTTTTTAATGAAGGAATACAATGATATCTTACCATCACATAAGTGCTATGTGTTAGATGAGCCACCAATGTGGAAGAAATTGGAGAAATCTTTTGGATGAAGTGTTAATGTTGTGCTCGTCGTTTCAAAACTACTAATGTGTTTGTATTTTTAATTCCTTATTTTAACTGTTTTAATTAAATATTCAAGTGTGTAATGAGATGGGATCGCGGTTTCATTGTGCAACTATGTCAAATTCTGTAATGTTTGAATGTGTAATCTTTTTTTCCCTTTATTCAATAATATTACTTATTGGTCTGTTTATCCAACCTTGTTGGTGACAAGACAACACATTAATCAATATGTTTTTCAACTTTTGTTGTGACAATACTAGACACTAATCTATACGATTTTCAACTTTTTTTGTGACAAGAATACACATTAATCATTATATTTTCATCTTTAGCTGTGACAAAGACATACAATAATACAGTTGTTTTCCACCTTCACCAGCTTTAACAGATTTAGTTTGGACAAGACTACATATTGAGTACAACTATCTTGTGAAATTGTAACTCATCAATAAATTTGAATATTGGACTAGATTTTTTAAATACAATTCACTTACACCTTTTGTTTTCTCCACCATCTAGGTGTTACCATAACAAAAAGAAAAAATGAGTTCCCATTAGCCCAAAAATGTACCAAATTTTGATTTTGAAAAAGATTTTTTTTTATGATAGAAATTTAACCTAGTGGAGCATCCATATGGATACTATGCTGGTTGACGACCTCCGTGAGAGTAAGCTTAATGGAGTCTATGATCCCAGAAGAGGATTACGCAACAATATCACGTGGATCTTGTTGGACAAAATTAATGTTAGGTTCGAGAAAGACTTCACAATGGATGATATAACCGCTCGAGTTGAACTTCTTGAAAAACGTTACAGCCATTTTCATATGATGTTGAGAAACAAGCATTCTACTTGGGATCATGAGCCAACAAAGTGCAAGCGCCAGAATGGCTTCTACATTTTTAGAACGACGTGGCAAGCGATGCTGAGTTTACTGCTGCATATCTAAAACATGGATAACCTTTATTTGATTTGATGGATTGGGTATTAAATAAAAATTATTTGAATTGCATTTGTCAATACCACAATATCATTGTAAATCCGCCATTACGAATGTGACCAAATATGTATTATCAAATTATTGTAATTGTTATTTTAATCTTATTATATTTTAATTTTGAAATAAAGTTTCTTGTAATTTTAAGAAATTATTGTGATATACACTTAGATTAAAAAATATGTTTATTTATTTTCCCTAATAAAATCTTTAAATAAAAATAATAAATTATAAAAAGGAAAAATATAAATTCTTACAAATTATCTTTTGGGCCGAAATGAAAAAATATATTTATTTATTTCCCTAATAAGTTCTTTAAATAAAAATAACAAATTATAAAAAGGAAAAAAATCTTACAAATTATTTTTTGGGCCGAATTGAGAAAAAATGTATTTGAGCCGAATTTGAGAACTAGGAACCAATCTGAGACATTGAAAATGCTTGATCCGACGATGCTTATTAATTGTACTTTTATAAGGTAAGTTACCTCGATTGCACACACGCGCCCGTATCTTTTTTGTATTGGGGGGCATTTTCGACAATTCTGATATCCCCCAAATCAGCGCGACAATCTGCACCCCAAAATTTCGTTAGCAGTTTTTCGCATTGCTGAAAAATTCTGATTGATCTTTGAAGCTTCATCCCCAAATCAATCCCCCCCCCCAGATTTTTCGCCAAGTTCACAACTTCCTCTCTCTATAATGAAATGATTGAATTTTTTGTTGTAGATTAGATACATCACTAACTCTTTTTTTAATGAAGGAATACAATGATGTCTTACCATCACACAAGTGCTATGTGTTAGATGAGCCACCAATGTGGAAGAAATTGGAGAAAATCTTTTGGATGAAGTGTTAATGTTGTGCTCGTCGTTTCAAAAACTACTAATGTGTTTGTATTTTTAATTTCTTATTTTAACTGTTTTAATTAAATATTCAAGTGTGTAATGAGGATGGGATCGGGACTGGTTTCATTGTGCAACTATGTCAAATTCTGTAATGTTTGAATGTGTAATCTTTTTTTCCCTTTATTCAATAATATTACTTATTGGTCTGTTTATCCAACCTTGTTGGTGACAAGACAACACATTAATCAATATGTTTTTCAACTTTTGTTGTGACAATACTAGACACTAATCTATACGTTTTTCAACTTTTTTTGTGACAAGAATACACATTAATCATTATATTTTCATCTTTAGCTGTGACAAAGACATACAATAATACAGTTGTTTTCCACCTTCACCAGCTTTTAACAGATTTAGTTTTGGACAAGACTACATATTGAGTACAACTATCTTGTGAAATTGTAACTCATCAATAAATTTTGAATATTGGACTAGATTTTTTAAATACAATTCACTTACACCTTTTGTTTTTCTCCACCATCTAGGTGTTACCATAACAAAAAGAAAAAATGAGTTCCCATTAGCCCTAAAAATGTACCAAATTTTGATTTTGAAAAAGATTTTTTTTTATGATAGAAATTTAACCTAGTGGAGCATCCATATGGATACTATGCTGGTTGACGACCTCCGTGAGAGTAAGCTTAATGGAGTCTATGATCCCAGAAGAGGATTACGCAACAATATCACGTGGATCTTGTTGGACAAAATTAATGTTAGGTTCGAGAAAGACCTTCACAATGGATGATATAACCGCTCGAGTTGAACTTCTTGAAAAACGTTACAGCCATTTTCATATGATGTTGAGAAACAAGCATTCTACTTGGGATCATGAGCCAACAAAGTGCAAGCGCCAGAATGGCTTCTACATTTTTAGAACGACGTGGCAAGCGATGCTGAGTTTACTGCTGCATATCTAAAACATGGATAACCTTTATTTGATTTGATGGATTGGGTATTAAATAAAAATTATTTGAATTGCATTTGTCAATACCACAATATCATTGTAAATCCGCCATTACGAATGTGACCAAATATGTATTATCAAATTATTGTAATTGTTATTTTAATCTTATTATATTTTAATTTTGAAATAAATTTCTTGTAATTTTAAGAAATTATTGTGATATACACTTAGATTAAAAAATATGTTTATTTATTTTCCCTAATAAAATCTTTAAATAAAAATAATAAATTATAAAAAGGAAAAATATAAATTCTTACAAATTATCTTTTTGGGCCGAAATGAAAAAATATATTTATTTATTTCCCTAATAAGTTTTTTAAATAAAAATAACAAATTATAAAAAGGAAAAAAAATCTTACAAATTATTTTTTGGGCCGAATTGAGAAAAAATGTATTTGTGAGTCCGAATTAAAACGAAGGGTGGGTGGGGTGGGGGGTAACCGGGCGTCCCAGGGTCAAAATGTAAGGAAAAAAATTTATATCCAGGACACTGGTGGCAACAGCAATCCCGACCCCAAATGTAATTTTTTTTTTTTCCTATTTGACCCGCGACGCTGTTGCCACCAGCGTCTCGGATATAACTTTTGTTTTGCCAATTCGATCCCGGGACGATGGTGGCAACATCGTCTCGGCCCGCCCACCTTTTCTTTTTTTTCCGATTCGGGCCTCAATTTTTTTTGAAAATTAAATGGTTCGGGACGCTTTTGGTGAAAACGTCTCTTTTTTTTATTTATTTATATTGGCGGGACGCCTATTCACAAAACGTCCCAATCCATTTTTTTCAATTTTTTTAAATATGTATCATTTTGTCAATTTATATTTTTTTTTATATTATTTATTTCATTATCTCCTATTGTTGTCAATCTCCCTATTAGTACAACAAACAAAAATGATTAGTTGTGACTTTGGTACAGAATCCTCATTTTATCAAGTTATGTTAAATATTAGATTATTATAATAATTGAACAATATATTTATATAACTCTTTTTTCATAAAATAGTTTAAAATGATTATATATATATATATAATATATATATATATATATATATATTATATATATATATATATATATATATATATATATATGGGGGTGGGATCTTGTGGAAACCATCCCCCACGTGAGAACTAGGAACCAATCTGAGACATTGAAAATGCTTGATCCGACGATGCTTATTAATTGCGTTTTATAAGGTAAGTTACCTCGATTGCACACACGCGCCCGTATCTTTTTTGTATTGGGGGGGCATTTTCGACAATTCTGATATCCCCCCAAATCAGTGGACAATCTGCACCCCAAAATTTCGTTAGCAGTTTTTCGCATTGCTGAAAATTCTGATTGATCTTTGAAGCTTCATCCCCAAATCAATCCCCCCCCCCAGATTTTTCGCCGTCCCACCCCCATGCTTTCTAGCACGAAGATTTCCGTGATCGCACCTACCAAACTAGATTATTGCGGTTCACGTGCTTAAAACCCAGAATAATTAACAATTTCAAGTCATCTTCAAGCATTTGTAGCAAATATGGGTAATGTAGCGACGGGGGATATGATACCGGCCGTGCTAGAAAGCATAGAGCGCGAGGTTTGATTATTGAAATTTTTATTATTTATTGTTGATTTTTCGTTTCAGATCCAGATTCGCTATTCTGGGTTTTTTGAATTGCATGAGGGTGTAATTTTGTTCTAAAAATATGTTCTTGCAAGATTTCATTACAAGAATTAGGGTTTGTAATTATTTTTTGTTGATTCTTATTGTTAGAAGAATATACATTTTGCAATTTTATAATTAACAGAATGCTAATTAGATGTATTTGAGATGCTGCTTACAAGTAACTTGCTGGAAATACATACATAAAAGGCAGAAAGGGGATATTGGTGCACAAAAGTGAAGAATTTCAGGAGTTAGTGTGCTAAGTATTATAATTGACCATGCTACATAAAAATAAATAAACTAAATTATTTATATGCTAATTCTAGTTTAAGTCTATGCTATAATATATATAGCTTCATGTTAATTTTTGTCCAATATATACAGCTTTATGCTAATTAATATGTGAAGTATGTTGGTTGGTACATGCTAATTATATGTATATGAGATGCCTGCTAACAAGTAACTTGCTGGAAATACATGCTTAAACTCAGAAAGGGGATATTGGTGGCACAAAAGTGAAAAATTTCAGGAGTCAGCGTGCTAAGTTATTATAATTGAGCATGCTACATAAACATAAATAAATTAAATTATTTATATGCTAATTCTAGTTTTAAGTCTATGGCTATATATATAGATTTCATGTTAATTTGTGGTGCAATATTGTTATAAATAAAGGTTTGTTTAAGAGAATGCTAAATTAAACATAAAAGTTCGACCAAAAACATTCATGAAAAAAAAGGAGGTACGTTTTTACATTTTGCAGAACAACAATCTCGTGAAAAGTTTGTCTCATAATACACGTGATGCAAATATTCTGTGAACACCAACAACAATCGGTTCTATTTATCGGCAGAAATATTAGCGGTGTGGTATGCCAGACTTGTGTCTGAAATTGCTAAATAATGATTATGCTAAAAAAAAATTATCAGGGATACATAATCTGAAAACAAACAAACAAACAAATCATCCTTCTCGTTAGGCAGAATATTAGAAGTATGTATGCGATAGTTTAGGTCCGATTATGCTAAAATAATGAGTGTGCTAAAAAAAATGAATTAAAACATATTTGTACCGAATGAAAAATAGCATCACGGGGAAATATGAAAAATATTAATAATCATATACAACAACCTGTAGACTCCATTTTGTTTTTGGTTGATGATGAATATGATGCTTGGGATTTTTTTAAAAGGAATAAGAAGAATGTTCTGCTCAAGTACGATATTTTTCTAATGATCTTAATATGTAATTGATTTATATCTTCCATTTATGTAATTGATTTGGAAAAAGAATAGTGTTTTGATTCACGTACGTACCAAGATATATATTTCCTTCTATTTCTCTGAATGTCTTAATCATTGATTTTTTCTCAAGTATGTGTGCTTAATGACATGATATTTTGGGAAAAAATGGATGAATAAATTTTTAAAGAAAAAACGGCTGATTTGAATGTTATTTTTGGGATATTGAGTGTTAATTACATATAAGACCTTTTCATTAATATAAATATATTAATTATAAAATTAATGAGGATGATCTTGGCCATAAAAAAAATTGATCTTGTGGATCATGTGGGTTCCTAGTTCCCACACAGGGGAATTGGTTCCCACATGATCCAATTCATATATATATATATTGTTATTAAATTGGATTTATCCAATTTAATGGAGCAGCGGAAATTCGTTGTAGCGAATTGTATAGGCTTATTCTACATGTCGTGTAGATGATCATAGCATTTTGAATTTCTCAAATCCAATTATTGGTGAGTGAGAAAGAATGCTTTGAAGTTGATTGGTTGCTTATGTGTATTAATGTTTATCCCACATTGAATAATATTCAATGTGGAAGGGAGTTGAAAAGTGTTTAACTTTTAATAATTGGACATCAAGTGGGCTAGGGGGTATTGTGGGCTTTGTGTGAACAAAGTTTACGCGAGCTCCTGGACTTGGGTTCGCCCGTTCGCCTTCGGCGAAGCCGATGGCGGAACCGAGCCCGAGCTCGGACCCGGACCTCAGTCCTGGGTCCTGGGACTGACTTGGGCAATTGGTCCGAATTGGCTTGTCCGATTGAGGTGGTCCGTGGGGGTGGTCTGGTTCGACCCTGTTTTATTTTTTGAACAAACACACTCATGTCACACGCAAGCACACGCTTGCACTCTTCTGACGTGCGCAACTGAATGTTCACGCTGAAACCTGTCCAGGTTCATGCTGCCAGGTGCTGACCAATTTGAACGTCATAAAGCTATATTTATGGACGTCATTAACTGGCAGCTGTAACACCTGAAATGAACCCCTATAAAAGGAAGTGAGGCTCCTGCATTTTATACACACTTTCCATACGTATGAGCACCTGAGACATAAGAACACTCTGCATACTTTTCTGCATTTTTATTTCCTTACGTAACTCAGTCCAAGTTTTTTCAGTTCGCTGGAGCCCTGATACTTACGATGCTGTAATATCGGGGACGAAGTCGTTTTATCTTTGGGAACGATTTGCCAAAACTGAAGGGCACTACCGGGGCAAATTCGTTTTACGGAAAGAGTGACCACTCGACTCGACTTTCGTTTTGAAGACTCTATTTTCTTTTTTCCAAGTTTTAGTGATTTCATTTACAGCCCTTTTTGTGCTAGTCGAATTAGATTAATTTCCCACAATCGCAAAATGAATTTATATTTGTAATTTTTATTTTCTGTAATTTGTAATCACTACTGGGAAGATGTCAACCTCCAGCACTCTGACAACCTCGACTATTCCGGCCATCCACTTCCACTGTTTCGGCGACGACCACTGCCCCCTGCAGTCACGATCACTTCAACAATTGGCATGTCTTCGCCAAACATGAACACTACTCAAGCTGAGTTCATTCTCAACCCAGGAACCCTCGACTTCTTACTAAAGACGCTGACCAGGCGAATGACCCAGTCGAACTCATCCACAGCTTCGGCTGTTGGAAAACGAGGGTGGGTGGGGGTGGGGGGTAACCGGGCGTCCCAGGGTCAAAATGTAAGGAAAAAAATTTATATCCAGGACACTGGTGGCAACAGCAATCCCGACCCCAAATGTAATTTTTTTTTTTCCTATTTGACCCGCGACGCTGTTGCCACCAGCGTCTCGGATATAACTTTTGTTTTGCCAATTCGATCCCGGGACGATGGTGGCAACATCGTCTCGGCCCGCCCACCTTTTCTTTTTTTTCCGATTCGGGCCTCAATTTTTTTTGAAAATTAAATGGTTCGGGACGCTTTTGGTGAAAACGTCTCTTTTTTTTTATTTATTTATATTGGCGGGACGCCTATTCACAAAACGTCCCAATCCATTTTTTTCAATTTTTTTAAATATGTATCATTTTGTCAATTTATATTTTTTTTTATATTATTTATTTCATTATCTCCTATTGTTGTCATCTCTCCTATTAGTACACAAACAAAAATGATTAGTTGTGACTTTGGTACAGAATCCTGTCCCACCCCATGCTTTCTAGCACGAAGATTTCCGTGATCGCACCTACCAAACTAGATTATTGCGGTTCACGTGCTTAAAACCCAGAATAATTAACAATTTCAAGTCATCTTCAAGCATTTGTAGCAAATATGGGTAATGTAGCGACGGGGGATATGATACCGGCCGTGCTAGAAAGCATAGAGCGCGAGGTTTGATTATTGAAATTTTTATTATTTATTGTTGATTTTTCGTTTCAGATCCAGATTCGCTATTCTGGGTTTTTTGAATTGCATGAGGGTGTAATTTTGTTCTAAAAATATGTTCTTGCAAGATTTCATTACAAGAATTAGGGTTTGTAATTATTTTTTGTTGATTCTTATTGTTAGAAGAATATACATTTTGCAATTTTATAATTAACAGAATGCTAATTAGATGTATTTGAGATGCTGCTTACAAGTAACTTGCTGGAAATACATACATAAAGGCAGAAAGGGGATATTGGTGCACAAAAGTGAAGAATTTCAGGAGTTAGTGTGCTAAGTATTATAATTGACCATGCTACATAAATATAAATAAATTAAATTATTTATATGCTAATTCTAGTTTAAGTCTATGCTATATATATATATAGCTTCATGTTAATTTTTGTCCAATATATACAGCTTTATGCTAATTAATATGTGAAGTATGTTGGTTGGTACATGCTAATTATATGTATATGAGATGCTGCTAACAAGTAACTTGCTGGAAATACATGCTTAAACTCAGAAAGGGGATATTGGTGCACAAAAGTGAAAAATTTCAGGAGTCAGCGTGCTAAGTATTATAATTGAGCATGCTACATAAACATAAATAAATTAAATTATTTATATGCTAATTCTAGTTTAAGTCTATGCTATATATATAGATTCATGTTAATTTGTGTGCAATATTGTTATAAATAAAGGTTTGTTTAAGAGAATGCTAAATTAAACATAAAAGTTCGACCAAAAACATTCATGAAAAAAAAGGAGGTACGTTTTTACATTTTGCAGAACACAATCTCGTGAAAAAGTTGTCTCATAATACACGTGATGCAATATTCTGTGAACACCAACAACAATCGGTTCTATTTATCGGCAGAAATATTAGCGGTGTGTATGCCAGACTTGTGTCTGAAATTGCTAAATAATGATTATGCTAAAAAAAAATTATCAGGGATACATAATCTGAAAACAAACAAACAAACAAATCATCCTTCTCGTTGGCAGAATATTAGAAGTATGTATGCGATAGTTTAGGTCCGATTATGCTAAAATAATGAGTATGCTATAAAAAATGAATTAAACAGATTTGTACCGAATGAAAAATAGCATCACGGGAAAATATGAAAAATATTATTAATCATATACAACAACCTGTAGACTCCATTTTGTTTTTGGTTGATGATGAATATGATGCTTGGAATTTTTTTAAAAGGAATAAGAAGAATGTTCTGCTCAAGTACGATATTTTTCTAATGATCTTAATATGTAATTGATTTTTTCTTCCATTTATGTAATTGATTTGGAAAAAGAATAGTGTTTTGATTCACGTACGTACCAAGATATATATTTCCTTCTATTTCTCTGAATGTCTTAATCATTGATTTTTTCTCAAGTATGTGTGCTTAATGACATGATATTTTGGGAAAAAATGGATGAATAAATTTTTAAGGAAAAAACGGCTGATTTGAATGTTATTTTTGGGATATTGAGTGTAATTACATATAAGACCTTTTCATTAATATAAATATATTAATTATAAAATTAATGAGGATGATCTTGGCCATAAAAAAAATTGATCGTGTGGATCATGTGGGTTCCTAGTTCCCACACAGGGAATTGGTTCCCACATGATCCAATTCATATATATATATATTGTTATTAAATTGGATTTATCCAATTTAATGGAGCAGCGGAAATTCGTTGTAGCGAATTGTATAGGCTTATTCTACATGTCGTGTAGATGATCATAGCATTTTGAATTTCTCAAATCCAATTATTGGTGAGTGAGAAAGAATGCTTTGAAGTTGATTGGTTGCTTATGTGTATTAATGTTTATCCCACATTGAATAATATTCAATGTGGAAGGGAGTTGAAAAGTGTTTAACTTTTAATAATTGGACATCAAGTGGGCTAGGGGGTATTGTGGGCTTTGTGTGAACAAAGTTTACGCGAGCTCCTGGACTTGGGTTCGCCCGTTCGCCTTCGGCGAAGCCGATGCGGAACCGAGCCGAGCTCGGACCCGGACCTCAGTCCTGGGTCCTGGGACTTGGGCAATTGGTCCGAATTGGCTGGTCCGATTGAGGTGGTCCGTGGGGGTGGTCCTGGTTCGACCCTGTTTTATTTTTTGAACAAACACACTCATGTCACACGCAAGCACACGCTTGCACTCTTCTGACGTGCGCAACTGAATGTTCACGCTGAACCTGTCCAGGTTCATGCTGCCAGGTGCTGACCAYTTTGAACGTCATAAAGCTATATTTATGGACGTCATTAACTGGCAGCTGTAACACCTGAAATGAACCCCTATAAAAGGAAGTGAGGCTCCTGCATTTTATACACACTTTTCATACGTATGAGCACCTGAGACATAAGAACACTCTGCATACTTTTCTGCATTTTTATTTCCTTACGTAACTCAGTCCAAGTTTTTTCAGTTCGCTGGAGCCCTGATACTTACGATGCTGTAATATCGGGGACGAAGTCGTTTTATCTTTGGGAACGATTTGCCAAAACTGAAGGGCACTACCGGGGCAAATTCGTTTTACGGAAAGAGTGACCACTCGACTCGACTTTCGTTTTGAAGACTCTATTTTCTTTTTCAAGTTTTAGTGATTTCATTTACAGCCCTTTTTGTGCTAGTCGAATTAGATTAATTTCCCACAATCGCAAAATGAATTTATATTTGTAATTTTTATTTTCTGTAATTTGTAATCACTACTGGGAAGATGTCAACCTCCAGCACTCTGACAACCTCGACTATTCCGGCCATCACTTCCACTGTTTCGGCGACGACCACTGCCCCTGCAGTCACGATCACTTCAACAATTGGCATGTCTTCGCCAAACATGAACACTACTCAAGCTGAGTTCATTCTCAACCCAGGAACCCTCGACTTCTTACTAAAGACGCTGACCAGGCGAATGACCCAGTCGAACTCATCCACAGCTTCGGCTGTTGGAACGATCCCTTTTGGAATAGGGACTTCGGTCCAAACTTTGTCAGCTCCGGCTGTGACCCATCCCATTGGGATGTCGGGAACTTCGGTTCCAAGTTTGTTTTCAACTGCTCCCCAAACAGATTCAACTGTTTTGAATACCCATTCAACGGGTTCGATGGGGACTTTTGTACCAACGATGAARYCYCCGGTGCACTCCTCACGGATCATGCCCGCSGCGGAGAAGCCTCCAAAATTCAATGGYGAAGGCTTCAAGAGGTGGCAACAAAAGATGTTGTTCTACCTCATGATGCTTGGCTTCGCTAACTTCGTGAAGGAAGACGAACCACCTACTCCGGACAAGGATGAGACTAGTTTCCATGTTCACGCTGCCTACGATAATTGGCACAACGGGGACTATCTGTTCAAAGGCTTTCTCCTAAGTAGCCTAGAAGATAGTTTGAGCAATTTGTACTCGGTCGCAAAGACCTCCAAGAAGATTTGGGAGGCACTTGAGAAGAAATACAGTTCGGACGAGGCTGGAACTAGGAAATTTGTAGTCACGAATTTCATGGACTACAAGATGATTGATTCTCGCCCGGTTATGGAACAAGTTCAAAAGTTCCAAATGCTGGTGAATGACGTCCATGCCGAGGGGATGATACTTCCTGATACTTTCACGGCTTCTGCCATGATTGATAAGCTTCCTCCAAGCTGGAAAGACTTCAAGACGTATCTCAAGCACAAGTGAAAGGTGATGCCTCTTAAAGATATTATCCGGAAGGTGCGAATTGAGTCCGAAGTTCGAGTTCAGTACAAGAATTCGAAAAGTTTGGATGAACCTCGGGTGAACCTACTTGAAAGAGGAGACAACTCAAAGAAGAGGCCGCGTCCTGGCAACTTTAAGCCTAAAGCTCCCTCTTCTAAGAAGTTCGAAGGCAATTGTTACAATTGCGGTTATCCTGGACACATGTCTAAGAACTGTCGCAAGCCTAAGCAGAAGAAGGCCAAGCCGAGTGCCCAACTAGCCGAGAGGGATTTGACAAGTGATGATCTCATTGCGGTCATCATTGAGGAAGCTAACATGGTCGAGAACCGTGGTCAATGGTTCATCGATACTACTGCAACTGCCCATGTGTGTGCAGACCAGAGCTTGTTCTCCAAATACCATTCCTGTGAGGGAAGGAAGCTGAACATGGGAAACCAAGTGTCTTTGCAAGTTGCAGGTGTTGGCTCGGTTGTCCTAAAAATGACCTCTGACAAGGAGATCACTCTGAATGAGGTGCTGCACGTTCCAGACATCCGGAAGAACTTAGTCTCTGGTTCAATACTAGTTAGTCGTGGCTTTAGACTTGTATTTGAGGCTAATAAGTTTGTATTGTCTAAGTTTGGGACACCTCTAGGTAAAGGTTACCTTACAGATGGTTTGTTCAAACTAAGTGTAATGGCTATACGCCCAAAATAAGTCATTAATAAAATTGCTTCTGATTCCTCTTACTTGACTGAGTGCTCTAGTTTATGGCATTGTAGATTATTCCACGTTAATCTAAATGCAATAAAATGTTTGTCAAATCTCAATTTACTTATAGTAAATGAATTTGTTAATAAAAGTAAGTGTGAAGTTTGTGTAGAAGCAAAATGACTAAGTTACCGTTTAAATCGGTAGAAAGGAGCACGACACCTCTAGAATTAATTCACACGGATGTATTTGATTTGAAGTTTGTGCAAACTAGAGGTGGCAAAAAGTATTTTATTACTTTTATTGACGATTGCACAAGGTACTGTTACCTTTATCGTTTGAGAGGTAAAGATGAGGCTATTGAAGCTTTCAAGAACTTCAAAAACGAAGCCGAAAATCAACTTAACTGCAAAATCAAATCTATCTTGAGTGATAGAGGAGGGGAATACGTAGCTCCGTTTGAGGAGTTGTGCAACGAAAGTGGCATAATTCATCAAACTACAGCTCCGTATGCACCTCAATCGAACGGAGTTGCAGAACGCAAGAATCGTACTTTGAAAGAGATGATGAATGCGTTGTTGATTAGTTCTGGATTAACTCAGAACATGTGGGGGGAGGCTATTTTAACAGCTAACTATATCCTCAATAAGATTCCACTTAAAGGAAGGGACGAAACTCCCTATGAGTTGTGGAAAGGAAGGAAACCTTCTTACAAATACCTCAAAGTGAGGGGGTGTTTAGCGAAGGTAGAAGTGCCTCTACCAAAGCAAGTGACAATCAGACCTAAAACGGTTGATTATATTTTTATTGGTTATGCACTAAACAGTAGCGCCTATCGATTTATCATTCATAGGTCAGATGTTCCGAACATGAATTTCGGAACCGCCATTGAGTCAAGGAATGCAATATTCTTTGAAGACATCTATCCTTGTAAGGATAAAGCTGCGTCCAGTTCAAACACTAGCAATACTGAAGAAACTACAAGTCACGAACTTATGGGGGTTGAACCTAAGTCTCGCAAACGACCCGGTTCAGAACTTTAAGCTCTAACTCCTAGACGGAGCACTCGAGCTAAAGTTGCTAAGGATTTCGGTCCTGACTATGCGGTTTTTCTCTTGGATAAAGAACCAAATTCACTGAAAGAAATTTTCTCACGGACTGATAGTTCATTTTGGAAGGAAGCTGTACAAAGCGAGATCGATTCGATCATGCAGAACCATACGTGGATTCTGATTGATTTACCTGAAGGTTGTAAACATTTAGGTAGTAAATGGATTCTGAAATGAAAGTTCAGAGCTGATGGATCAATCGATAAGTATAAAYCTVMTTTMGTTGTYYAAMYWTTTCTCCAGAAGGAGGGTTATGATTTCTTTGACACATACTCTCCTGTGACGAGAATTACCTCTATCCGTGCGCTTCTAGCGATTGCTGCTTTGCACAATCTTGAGATTCACCAAATGGATGTAAAAACAGCTTTTCTAAATGGCGATTTAGAAGAGGAAATTTATATGGAACAACCTGAAGGTTTTGTAAAACCTGAACAAGAAAGAAAGGTGTGCAAACTTGTTAAGTCTTTGTATGGCTTGAAACAAGCACCTTTACAATGGCACTTGAAATTTGACGAAGTGATGATGTCAAATGGGTTCAAGATAAACGAGTGCGATAAATGTGTATACATTAAGAATAATAATGACAGATTTGTTATAGTATGTCTTTATGTAGATGATATGTTAATCATGGGTAGCAACCTGTAAGTGATTAACGAGACGAAACTCATGCTAAAAAGAAATTTTGACATGAAGGATCTGGGAGTTGCTGACACTATTCTTGGCATAAGAATCATAAGAACTCCAGATGGAATTGTCTTATCACAATCTCATTACATTGAGAAAGTGAACAAGAAATTCAATGCACACGATAGTCTTCCAGCAAAGACACCTATGGAACTCGACGTTCACTTAAGTAAGAATAGAGGTGACCCTGTTGCTCAGAAGGATTATACTAGGATCATTAGATGTTTGATGTACATCTCTAATTGTACAAGACCTGATCTAGCTTGCTCGGTAAACAAACTGAGTCGATATACAAACAACCCGAGTGGAGAACACTGGAAAGCGCTTGTGAGAGTTTGAGATATTTAAAGTATACTCTGAACTTTGGGCTACATTATGGTAGACACCCCAGGGTACTCTAAGGTTACCGTGATGCAAACTGGATATCCGACACAAAGGACTCATTGTCAACAAGTGGATATGTGTTTGTAATTGGGGGAGGAGCTGTTTCTTGGAGATCCACTAAACAGACATGTATAGCCCGATCCACCATGGAATCTGAGTTTATCGCTTTAGACAAAGCAGGTGAAGAAGAGGAATGGCTTCGTAACTTTTTGGAAGATATTCCATGTTGGGAGAAACCCGTGCCGCCAGTTATGCTTCACTGCGATAGTCAAGCTGCTATTGGAAGGGCAAGAAGTGGTTTGTATAACGGRAAGTCTRGYCATATTCGTCGGAGACATAACACCGTAAGACATCTATTATCGAGTGGGATTATCTCAGTTGACTACGTAAGGTCAATAGATAATCTAGTGGATCCATTCACTAAAAACATAGCTCGAGATCAAATGTACAAGTTGCTTGAAGGAATGGGAGTGAAATCCACATCCTAAAGATAATTGTAGTGGAAACCCAACCATGATGAGTGGAGATCCCACAAACTTGGTTCAATMGGAAAACTAAACTACAAAATTCTGGGTAAGTTAAACTCTACGACCCTATTCCTTAACGGCAAAAGTAGAGTTTATAATCTGTCACGTGGTGAGGTTAAATCTCTGATTTTTAATGATTCTTGTGCAGGTCTTTGACTTGAGTATGACAGAATGCTGATTTGAAGAATCACTTATGTAAGCGATAAGTGAGGGCCGCTTCTACTGAAGCTTATGAATCCAAAGAAGTAGTCCATGGCCAGAAACGGACACAAACGTGAGAACGGAAGAATTTCGAGACCTTAGTGGGCTGGTACTATTGTCTAGTATACACAAAGGGGAATAGCTCAAGAATAATGTTCACTAATCCGCCGGTATGTTCGGTAGTACTAACTAAGGAAGGTTCAAGGCCACAAGCCACCTATCCCTATTTTCTATTGTCTCTTAAGGACAAAGCTATGTATCTGCATACATGCATTTTTTGTTTTTGGGTATTCTCACTCATGTGGGGGATTGTTATTAAATTGGATTTATTCGTTGTAGCGAATTGTATAGTCTTATTCTACATGTCGTGTAGATGATCATAGCATTTTGAATTTTTCAAATCCAATTATTGGTGAGTGAGAAAGAATGCTTTGAAGTTGATTGGTTGCTTATGTGTATTAATGTTTATCCCACATTGAATAATATTCAAT
>BMAC01000514.1:9250-34331 GCA_014905375.1 Phtheirospermum japonicum | reverse complement strand
TCAAAACTAAACAAACAAAATGTCTGAGTCTGACAAAACCCTAATTGCGAAACGGAAGACGAAGATGAGTGGGGAGGATAGTAACCCAAAAAGAACAAAAAAGAACGACGCTGGTCCGCCGCAAAGAACACGCCAGTCTGGCCCCGAGGTACCACTTTTTTTTTTTTTGTTCTTTTTTTTGTTGGTTGAAGGTCAGATTCTTAACGAGAAATTAGGTTCGAGTTGAATAATTTGGGTCGAGTGCACTGATGTTTGATGTTTGGCTCGACATGATTTATTAGGGTCGGAAACTAGAAAACCTTATATTTCATGAAAAAATCTTTGGGCCGATAGGTGATAACACTTTGGGTCGAAGGGTCAATAATGTTTGGATCGAGGAGGGTGGGTAGCCGAGTTTAGGTCGATCTAAATATTTTTGGGGACGAGAAGTCATAGTTATTTGAGTTGAATATTTTCATATTTGAGGCGATCATGTTTATTTTGGGTCGACCCGAATACATGTATGTATGTCTCGGGCGAGTCGTTTAAATATTTGGATCGACTCAATTGATGTTTGCTCGATATATTTTATTAGGGTCGAAAGATACAAAACTCTTGTATTTCATGAAAAAAACTTTAGGCCGATAGTGATAATAGTTTGGGTCGATTTGTCAATAATGTTTGAGTCGATAAGGGTTCTTAGGAGCGATCAGTGCAAAACCCTAATTCTGAGTCGAGAGGTTCATTTATAGTCGAGTTGTTAATTTATTTGAGTCGAGAGGTTGTATTTGGGTCGAGTAGTACTTAATTCATATGAACTGTGTGTTTATTGTTATATTTTAATTATTTTTTTCAGGATAATTGGGAGTGGAGATGGAAGGAGGAACGATTTTGGTTACAAAAAATCAAATGTTTTGGGCAGATGTCAATGATGACGATGATAGCCGAAAGATTGCGGCAGATTGATCGGTTAGAGGCATTTCAAGAGTCCTGTTTCGGACATTTTCTGATGTTTCCGGGGGAGAGTAGTATATGTGGGACTGTCAACCTGTATTTTTATATGTTTGGTTCGAGTAGTGTGAATAGGTATGGGTCGATTAGTAACTAAAGTTTCGGTCGACATTGGATGTTTGGGCCGAGTAGTTCAACTAATTTTGGTTGGAGTTGTAAATAATGTTTGGGGCGATAGGTTATGTTAGAGTCGACCAATTGAAATAATAGTGCTCGACCAGAATTACATTTCTACCTTCACAATGCGGGTAAGTACTGTAGCACAGCAGATAACAGAAAACCCTACGAATTACTGTAAGGCCAAATGGTGATGAATTTTAAATACAAAACTTAATAACTTACATTGTGACTGCGGAGATCTCAAATCTTGATTCTCGCAACCGAAATCGCCTTCAAGTCGCCTTGAAATAGCCGTTTTTTTTTCTTCTGATTGACGAGTTAATGGACGATAATATTAAGACGTTTGGGAAATTTTATCAACTTTAATCTATTCGAAACTTTAATCTCTTCGACCAGAACCAAATTAGGAATATTTTAGTCTTTTCCAATTGAAAATGAGTAGAAAAGATGTTTTGTTCACTTGTGAGTAAAAAAGAATTTTGCATTGGCTAAATGCGTAAAAAAGACACGACCTCGTGGATTTATTGCTTATAATGACAATATATCATGCTTCTTATCCAACATTAAACTTTCACTAATCTTAATAATATATTTATGGGAAAATAAATTGTAAGAGACTGCACATCTATAGAAAATAAACTATAAGATGAATTCACCAAAAGTTAAGTCATATTAAGGGGGAAAAAATAAGACACTGCTAATCAGTGCTTAATAACTATGTTCATAGAAAATAATTTCCTTAAGTAAATACATGTTATTTTGTTGTCTGAATGTTATTTTTGATTCCATGCTATCATTTGTTATTCAGAATGCTAAATATAGAAACGCTGTCATGTATTATTCGGAGTGCTAAATATAAACAACGTTTTCATGTGTTATTCAGTGTGCTAAATATAACATTCGATGCTTTTTTATGTATAACCCACTGCTAAATATAAAAAACGCTATCATGTGTTATTCAATGAAAGTCATAGTTTCACTTTATATTCTTAAAATTCGTTTTTCTTGTCTCAGAAAAATGTTCTATTGTTAGAACCAAGATTAAATGGAAAAAAGGTCAACCAAATTCAGTACTTGAGTTTCATTTTATTTGTTTGATGAAGTCTAGATCTATCTCACGAGAAGTTTCCTTGCTTTAGCTTCTTTTCATTTGTTACTTGTCGCTTCTTTTACTTTGTATATATTTTGTTTGACAATCACCATTTAACCCGAAAAAAGAAAAGGAAAAGGTACTCTTTTTTTCAAGACTCGATGTGCACCAGTATCCTTGGTGGAAGATTAGGCCTTTTCGCCAATTTGACAAAAGAATTGGAAATTTATAAGTAATTTTTTTTTGGGTGGTGGGTGAAGATAATACTTAGAACAGAAAATATAATAAAACATAATTACGATTTCATATTACATTACGAGAGGAAGAAATCAAATATACAATCTTTATATTGCATTGAGTCTTGTCTAGTTATCCATATTCTTAGAATATCAATGATTTTCTTTTCATTTTTATGTGAAGAATAGATGGCGTGTAAGTGAGTTTTTCAATCATGATTTTTGGAATAATTAGACTTAATTAGGTGTTATTTTAGGACAGTGCGTGTAATCACATAAAAGTCATTTCCCATTAATATAAGTATATTACTAATATAATTAATGAGATGATCTTGGCCATACAATTAATTTGATCTAGTGGTTCACGTTGGTTCCTAGTTCCCACATAGAGGACTGGTTCCACATGATCTCAATCATATATATATATATATATATATATATATATATATATATATATATATATATATATATATATATATATATATTCATAACTTTAGGAACAATATTCAGAAGTTGAATGCATTTGATTTTTAATAAGAAGTTATGTTCGAATCAATCCAGAAAAAGAACTTTCTTCACTCTTGTTAAACCCACTAAGTCACCATCATCTTCTCTTTTTCTCAATTTTTTCTCTGTGCGATGGTAGGAGAAATTATATTTTTTAAATATATTTATTTTTAAATTCATGTCCATTTTCTTGACGGAAGGTTGTGTTTTCTCTATATGTATTTTCGTTTCCTTAATAAGTGGTATTTCGTTTTGTTTGGTACTCAAAAGTTCTAATCGCGCTGCTGCTCAAATGCAATTTATGGTCTTTTATAGAATTAACGACCAATCTAAGACCAATTTCAATAGTACGAGATTTGTCTAAGATTGATTTTTTGTGTCTACTAGTTCTTTTTTATATTAGAATTACTTTTGTATGTGTGGTAGATCGATCTTATAAATTTTATTTATTAGATCTAATTATTTTTATTGAATTCTCGATATAGCTAATAAGGACTAGTTGATTCTTAGCAATATTAATGATATATCCAGTATTTTTTTTGTTTAAAAAAAGGGTTAAGTTTGAATATTTGATTTATTTCAATAACAAAAAATCACTGAATTTGCATCAAGTTTTTTTTTTTAATTTTATTTTTCTTTCCGCTATATGCACATAATTTTCCAGACTCACACAATAGCATTGGGCGAACCAGTTACTAGGGCTGTCAATTTTACCCAACGGTTACCCGATGATTCAGATAGGGTAAAGTACACAAAAATTGGGTAACGAGTCGGCTGAGGGTAGTACCCAGAAGCTATAGTTACGGGTACGGGTATGAAGTTTATACTCGTTACCCTACCCGATTAGTAAATTAGTGGGTAACCTACCCATTTACCAACATTATACCCTACCCCTACCCTATTCGATATTTATTATAAATCTAAATATATGAATATAATAATAAAATATGTATAATAGTTAGTTTTATAAATTTATATATTTTTATTACCACACTTATTTTATGTAATACATTAACATAATTTATTTATATCCAATTCAAATATTATAAAATGTATATCTTGCAATTATGTTTCATATTATGATAAAATATCATAATTTATGAAATATTATTTATTATATTTATACTATATATCATATAATGCTTCACATAACTAATTAGAACCTATTTAAAATATTTTAGTATAATATATTGAGAATTGTTGTTGTTTGAGAAACTAATAATATTATTGAATGACTCTTAAAATAATTTTAAATCTTAATTTTTTTTCTTAAATAAATAGAATAACTCAACCAAATTATAGTAAACCATAACATATATACATACATACATATATATATATATATATATATATATATGAAACTATGATTCATATTACTAAATTAGTGTTGGTATTATAAACTAAAAAATTTATTTTAATTAAACAACAATTTAATTTGATTAATATAGTCGGGTATCTGTTTACCCGATGGGTACCCGATACCCGGTGGATAAATACCCGTACCCTACCCGATGACAGAAATTGGGTAATAAGGTAGGGTACGGGTAGGGTAAATTAGTTCCAGGTAGGGTATCCGCACCCTACCCTACCCATTTACACCGCTACCTGTCATGAACAAGTCAACAAAAATAAATTGAGAAATGAATGCATTAAAAGAGTGTAGGCGTAGTTGGTGATGTATTTTATGCTTTGCTTAGAACTTGGTCAGTATTAGGCACAAGTGGGTGTCTATTATACAACACACTGAAAAAATGAAAATTTAATACAATGAAAAAATATTTTTTGATTGATCGTACTTCTTGTTATGTGTTCATTTATATTATAAGAAATTCCACATTTATCAAATTGAAATGGATTTATCATAATGGAAATGGAATTTTACCACAATGAAGATGAATATTTATTAGAACAAATATGGACATTTTTATAATAGCGAATATGAGTACTTTTATGCATGATACATGTTCATAAACGTATATTTATCACATTAAGATGAAAGTTTATTATAACAAATATAAAAAGTTATTTTGACGGAAATGTAAATTTATCATATTGAACAAGTTCTTTTCACCCGAATGTATAGTACAATGTACAGTTGAGTGTACCTAATAATTTGCCTTTAGAGCTATCGACCCATTGGGTTTCGGTCCACCAGATTATTCGGTCCAGGTTAATTTGGGCTCGGGCCAAAGTCATTAACACTAACGCAACTATTTTCTTAGACCTGAGGCGAAATAGCCTTCCTAGGACAAAAAGATGCAAAACTTCAATCCCTTGTGTAAGGAATCTTTCTTTCGACAAAGCTTTGACAATAATAGAATTGTGATGTTGGGGTCTTGGGTAGAGACGAGTGATATTTTTGTGGGTATATTAACTCCCTAAATGGTGAAAGAATCGACGTGTGCCCCCAAAGATAGATTGTTATGAGCCATACTTAGCATTCATGTATCTACTTCAAAAGAAACTTGTTTAAAACTACCTATAGGTGGTAGGGGCCAGGTTATTGAGGTAATTTATTACATGCATCTGGGTGCACCCTGTAAAAATCTATTATCATTCAGTTATATGTGATGATATATGACAGTTATATGTGATGATATAAGGTAGTTATACGTGATGTTATGTGACAAAAATTTAGAGTTTAGGGTTTACTTTTCCATTTTAAGGTTTAATTTTTTATTTTAAGGTTTAGTTTTCCATTATTTTATTTAATATTCCGTTTTAGGGTCCTGACAAATATTTATCACTCTACCAGTTATATGTGATGATATGTGATAGATATTTAGGGTTAAAAGTTTAATATTCAATTTCGGGGTTTAGTTTTCCATTTTAGGGTTTAGTTTTTCATTTTTAAGGTTTAGTTTTTTGTTTTAGGTTTATTTTTTTTCACTTTAGGGTTTTAAATTTTAGATTTAGAATCTCAATTATTTGTGATGATATGTATCAGTTATATGTGATGACATGTACCACTTATATGAGATGATACATGTCAGTATATGCGATGATAAATTAAATTATTAGGTACACCTTGCAAGGTGAACTCAGGTCCACAGTATAATGACTCGGTTATTGATGTGAGATAGATCCAGAAAAGGAGAGGTTCTAGTTATAAGCCGGAAACGATTTGTGTAGATTCAGGCTAGATTGACATCCCTACTTAATTATGTTAATACATCAAGTTTTTCGCAAGCTTGACTCGTTAAAGCTCGTTCAAACTTGTTTGAAATGTGAAGTGAGTCTAGCTCAAACATAAAAACTAGCTCAACGAAATTTTGAATGGGTTACAACCATGTTCGCGAATGCTCAATAGTGTTCGTTAATGAGTATAAAATAGTCTTTTCATAAGAAGTAGCGCTAATAGTGTATACACAATTACCATCATTACATTCATCTGTTCCAAAACTAGAAATTTCCTTCTAAAAATCATGTTAGATTATTTTACACTCAAAATTTTGAACAATCATAGTTTTTGTTCCTTCTCTATTTAGATATATTGATTATTAAATGTCTTCTAAAAAATCTATATTTTGACACTTAAATTATACATATATAATTAATTTCGTGCTACAAAAATGACAAAATAATTTTCAAGTAAATATTCATATATTATAATGAACGATCGTACTTTTAAAATAATGTAAATATAATATTTGTTTGGAAGCATGATAGTTGCTTGAATGATATCCCGCCGCACCAAATTGATGGACACACAACTAGGGGTGTCAATCGTGTCGTGTTTCGTGTTCGTGGGTCGTGTTGAGACACAGGTATTACATGGTTGACACGAACACGACACGAATAATTATTCGTGTCAAAATACACGACACGAACCTGTTTATTACACGGGTAACCCGACACAACACGAAAAAACCATATAAGAAAAAAAAAACTCAAATAGCTACTTGGTAAGAAAATATTTAAAAAAAAAAAAGATAACATGAAAATAACACGATCTTTGTCTTCTTTTGTTCGAAAGAAGTTCGAGCACCAAATCAAATTACATACCGAACTAGAAATGAAAATTAATCCTTTTTACAAGATATAGTTTATTAAATTACTATTATACCATTAAATTTAAATGGGTTAAATAGGTCAATCGGGTTGACACGCGGGTCAACCCGACCTAACCTATTTGTTTCGCATGTTATTCGTGTCCGACACGAATAACACGCGAACCCGCGAAGGATCATACTTGTACATGCTAAATTCGTGTTCGATTAGTGTCGGGTTATCATGTCGTGTCGAAAATTGCCACCCCTACACACAGCAGAGCTAATGTATAATTAAAATTACATATTCGAATACTTTGACAAATGAATGATGTGCTTTTTAAATTCAATTTGAATTGGTAAATATCTACGGTAAAGGTTTAAAGTCTGAGCTTTAAATCTCATTTGCAGTGGGACAGAACTCTAATGTGATGTAGGGAATTATTTTTATTTTATTTTTCAATTTCTAGTGATAAAAGTGATAATTGAATATTTATTTATTTCGTGAAAAATCGTGATTAAGTTTGGAGAAGTAGTTTTCAAAAATATTTTTAGTTATATAATAATTTGAAGTCTGTTAGTGGTATGGTCCATTTTCAATATTTTAATTAGAATATATATTATAATATTGATAAAATTGTGGATGATGAATCCTATTAGAATTTTTTTTTAATATTTTAAGCAAATATTGATGTGAAAAGTAAATTTTTGAAAATGATGGTTTCCAATAAAAAATTACAAAAAAACATCATATAATTTTTGAAAAAAAAGAAGATAAGAAAACACTTCCATACATGATTTAGCTGTCACAAGTTCGAGTTTCATAAAACCTTGTCCAAACCATTTGGACGTGGACTTTTGGGTTTGTAGAGTTCTAGAACTTGGATTTAAAAGTTTTATTGAAAAGAAGTCATTGTTTGCTTTGAGTTTTATAAGAAGATTTTGTTATTGTATCATGTCTAAACATGTTTTTGTTTTAAGTAAAAAATTTGAATCGTCATAATATTCTTGTTTATTATTTGTTTAGATGTATAATATTAAAAATAAAAAATAAAAATCTCTGAGATCTATAATTTGAGTATAAAAATAAATGTACATATTGGAAAAGTTAAATGAAAACTTCAACTGACCATCGTCGCTCAACTCCTCTCTCACCGCATCAATACAACTATCAATTTATTTTTTCAGATCACCACCCAAATTGGCATCGTCACTGGGGACAACCAATTTTTTTTTTAATTTATGTCTTCATCCTTGATCAATGATCAGTAGTCGATGGGGTTGAGTAAGAGCGAAAAGGGAGGCACCACCGCAGCGTCAGTATGTCAGATTATTTTGTGTTCACTAGTGTGTGTTGGAAATACAACTATGAGCACAAATAGGGAATGTAACAAAATATCTCAAAAACTGGAAAATAAAAGAACAGAAAGTTGTTAAGTCGAGTCGAGTTAAGAACTCTGTCCGTAAGACGAAATAGCCCCGGTAGTGCCCTTCGGTTTTGGCTATTCGTCCCCAAAGATGAAACGACTTCGTCTCTGGTATTACAGCACCATAAATACCAGAGCTCCATCGAACTCGAAGAAACTGGACTGAGCTTCGAAAAAGAATAAATATGCAGAAAACGTATGCAATGTGTTGTATGTGAGTGTTCTATCGAGACTTACCATTATACAAACCACTTCTTGCCCTTCCAATAGCAGCTTGACTATCGCAGTGCAGCATAACTGGGCACGGGTTTCTCCCAACATGGAATATCTTCCAAAAAGTTACGAAGAGACATCGCCTTTCGTTTGTGCTTGAGGTATCTTCCAATTCTGGTACTGAACTCGAACTTCGGACTCAATTCGTACCTTCCAGATAACATCTTCAAGAGACATCTCCTTTTTGTTTGTGCTTGAGGTACATCTTGAAGTCTTTCCAGTTCGGTGGAAGCTTATCAATCATGGCAGCAGCCGTGAAAGCATCCAAAAGAACCATCCCCTCGGCGTGGACGTCATTCACCAGCATTTGGAACTTTTGCACTTGTTCCATAACTGGGCGAGAATCAACCATCTTGTAGTCCATGAAATTCGTGACTACAAATTTCCTAGTTCCAGCCTCGTCGGAACTGTATTTCTTCTCAAGTGCCTCCCAGATCTTCTTGGAGGTCTTTACGTCCGAGTACACGTTACTCAGGCTATCTTCCAGGCTACTTAAGAGAAAGCCTTTACACAGATAGTCACCGTTATGCCAATTATCATAGGCAGCGCGAACCGTGAAACTGGTATCGGACTCATCCGGAGTGGGTGGTTCGTCTTCCTTCACGAAGTTAGCGAAGCCAAGTATCGTGAGGTAGAACAACATCTTTTGTTGCCACCTCTTGAAGCCTTCACCAGTGAATTTTGGAGGCTTCTCCGCGGCGGGCATGATCCGTGAGGAGTGCACCGGAGCGGTCATAGTTGGAACAAAGGTTCCCATCATACCCGTTGAATGGGTAACGGAAGAGTACGTCGGCGGAGCCATTGCAAACATGCTTGGAACCAAGGTTCTTATCATCACAGTCGAAGAGATACATTTTGGACCGAAGTCCCTATCCCATAAGGGAATAATCCAGCGGCCGAAGCAATGGCTGAAAACATACTTGGAACCGTAGTTCCCATCATCCCAGAAGGATGGATCACAGCCGAAGCTGACATAGCTTGGACCGAAGACCCCATACCATAAGGGAACGGTCCAACAACCGAAGCTGTGCCCGAGTTCGGGTTGGTTGCCGAGAAGCGCCTCGACAGTGTCTCAAGGTGGGTGTCGATGGTTTCTTGGTTGAGGAGGAAGTCAGCATGACTAATGTTCGTGTTTGGCGTAGAAGCGCCAATCGTCGAGGTGTTCGTGACTGCAGGGGCAGTGGTCGTCGTCGAAATTATGGAGATAACAGCAGGAGCAGTCGAACTGATCGGAGTGCTGGAGGTTGACATTTTTCTAGTTAGGGATATTAAAATAGTAGATTACAGATTACAAATTATTTCGTCTTGCGATTGTTGGAAATACAACTATGAGAACAAACAGGGAATGTAACAAAATATCTCAAAAACTGGAAAATAAAAGAACAAAAAGTTGTTAAGTCGAGTTGAGTTAAGAACTCTTTCCGCAAGACGAAATAGCCCCGGTAGTACCCTTCGATTTTGGCTATTCGTCCCCAAAGATGAAATGACTTCGTCTCTGGTATTACAGCACCGTAAATACCAGAGCTCCGGCGAACTCGAAGAAACTGGACTGAGCTTCGAAAGAGAATAAATATGCAGAAAACGTATGCAATGTGTTGTATGTGAGTGTTCTGTGTTCCTTGCTTTTTCCAGGTGTTTCGGGTGTGAAAAAATGCAGGAGCTCCTCACCCTTTTATAGGGGTTCTAGCGGGAGGTTACAGCCAACTTAATGACGTCCTTAAAGGCGTCATTAAGTCATTCAAACATCCAGCACCTAGCAGCATGAACCTGGAATAGTTCAGCGTGCACATGCAAAGCAGGTTGAGTTCGTACGTTTTAGAAACGTACCTGAAAGGTCAGACGTGTGCTTTAAATTCTTAGGAGTGTACGTTTGAAAAAAAAAATTACTCAGATGGTTCAGGGGCCCATAATGCACGTGGCTAAAAAGTTAGCCAGGGTTGAACCAGGACAACCATACGGACCACCTCAATCAGACCAGCTAATTAGGACCAATTGCCCAAGACCCAAGTCCAAGGTCCCAAGTCCCAAGTCCCAGGCCCAGAGCCCAGAGCCCAGGACCCAGGACCAAGGTCTTAGGTCCAAGGTCCGGGACTGGGACCGGACTCAGGCTCGGATCCGCTCGGCTTCGCCGAAGGCGGACTGGCGAACCCAAATCCAAGAGCCCGCGTGAGCTTTGTTCACACAAAGTCCACAACACCCACTGGCCCACTTGATGTCCACTAATGAAATGTAATCATTTTTAAACTCCCTTCCACATTGATTAACAATCAAAGTGTAATAAACGATAAAGCACAAATGCAACCATTCAATTTCAAAGCATTATTTCTCACTCACCAATAAATGGATTTGAGAAATTCAAAATGCTATGATTATCTATTCGACACGAATATCGAGCCTATACAATTCGATACAACGAATTTTTGATGAACCATTAATTAGAATAAGTCCAATTTAACAACAATCCCCCACATATCCAAAAACAAAACAATGTATGCAAATACGTAACTCAGTTCTTAAGAGACAATAGAGAATAGGGATAGGTGGCTTGTGGCCTTGAACTCTCCTTAGTTAATACTATTAAGCATACCGGCGGATTAGTGAACATAATTCTTGAACTATTCCCATTTATGTATACTAGACAATAGTACCAACCCACTAAGGTCCCAGAATTCTTCCGTTCTCACGTTTGTGTCCGTTTCTGGCCATGGACAGCTTCTTTGGATTCATAAGCTTCAGTAGAAGCGGCCCTCACTTCTCGCTTACATAGGTGATTCTTAAACGAGTATTTTGTCGTACTCAAGTCAAAGACCTTCACAAGAATCATTAAAAATCAGAGATTTATCCTCACCACATGACAGATTAAAAACTCTACTTTTGCCGTTAAGGAGTAGGGTCGTAGAGTTTTACTTACCCAGACTTTTATAGTTTAGTTTTCCCATTGAACCAAGTTTGTGTGATCTCCACTCATCATGGTTGGGTTTCCACTACAATCATCTTTAAGATGTGGATTTCACTCCCATTCCTTCAAGCAACTTGTACATTTGATCTCGGGCTATGTTTTTAGTGAATGGATCCGCTAGATTATCTATTGACCTTACGTAGTCAACTGAGATAATCCCACTTGATAATAGATGTCTTACGGTGTTATGTCTCCGGCGAATATGTCGAGACTTACCGTTATACAAACCACTTCTTGCCCTTCCAATAGCAGCTTGACTATCGCAGTGAAGCATAACTGGCGCCACGGGTTTTTCCCAACATGGAATATCTTCCAAAAAGTTACGAAGCCATTCCTCTTATTCACCTGCTTTGTCCAAAGAGATAAACTCAGATTCCATGGTGGATCGGGCTATACATGTCTGTTTGGTGGATCTCCAAGAAACAGCTCCTCCCCCTATTACAAACACATATCCACTTGTTGACAGTGAGTCCTTTGTGTCGGATATCCAGTTTGCATCACAGTAACCTTCAAGTACCCTGGGGTATCTACCATAATGTAGCCCAAAGTTCAGAGTATACTTTAAGTATCTCAAAACTCTCACAAGCGCTTTCCAGTGTTCTCCACATGGGTTGCTTGTATATCGACTCAGTTTGTTTACCGAGCAAGATAGATCAGGCCTTGTACAGTTAGAAATGTACATCAGACATCCAATGATCCTAGCATAGTCCTTCTGAGCAACAGGATCACCTCTGTTCTTACTCAAGTGAACGTCGAGTTCCATAGGTGTCTTTGTTGGAAGACTATCGTGTGCATTGAATTTCTTGCACTTTCTCAATTCCATCTAGAGTTCTTATGATTCTTATGCCAAGAATAGTGTCAGCAACTCCCAGATCCTTCATGTCAAAATTCCTTTTTAGCATGAGTTTCGTCTCGTTAATCACTAGTAGGTTGCTACCCATGATTAACATATCATCTACATAAAGACATACTATAACAAATCTGTCATTAGTATTCTTAATGTAGACACACTTGGCGCACTCGTTTATCTTGAACCCATTTGACATCATCACTTTGTCAAATTTCAAGTGCCATTGTAAAGGTGCTTGTTTCAAGCCATACAAAGACTTAACAAGTTTGCACACCTTTCTTTCTTGTCCAGGTTTTACAAAACCTTCAGGTTGTTCCATATAGATTTCCTATTCTAAATCGCCATTTAGAAAAGCTATTTTTACATCCATTTGGTGAATCTCAAGATTGTGCAAAGCAGTAATCGCTAGAAGCACCCGGATAGAGGTAATTCTTGTAACAGGAGAGTATGTATCAAAGAAATCATAACCCTCCTTTTGGAGAAATCATTTCACAACCAAACGAGCTTTATAATTATCTATTGATCCATCAGCTCTGAACTTTCGTTTCAGAACCCATTTACTTCCTTAAAGTTTACAACCTTCAGGTAAATCAGTCAGAATCCATGTATGGTTCTGCATGATTCGAATCGATTTCGCTCTGAACAACTTCCTTCTAAAACGAACTATCAGTTCGAGAGAAAGCTTCTTTCAATGAAGATGGTTCTTCATCCAACATGAAAACCACATAGTTAGGACCAAAATCCTTTGCTACTTTAGCTCGAGTGCTCCGCCTAGGAGTTAGAGCTTTAAGTTCTGAACCAGGTCATTTACGAGACTTAGGTTTAACCCCCACAAGTTCTTGACTTGTAGTTCCTTCAGCATTACCAGTGTTTGAACTGGAAGTAGCTTTATCCTTACAAGGATAGATATCTTCAAAGAATATCGCATTCCTTGACTCAATGGTAGTTCCGACATTCATGTCTGGAACATCTGACCTATGAATAAAAAATCGATAGGCACTACTATTTAGTGCATAACCAATAAAAACACAATCAACCGTTTTGGGTCCGATTGTTATTTGTTTCGGTAGAGGCACTTCTACCTTTGCTAAACACCCCCACACTTTGAGGTATTTATAAGAAGGTTTCCTTCCTTTCCACAACTCATAGGGAGTTTCGTCCCTACCTTTAAGTGGAATTTTATTGAGGATATAGTTTGCCGTTAAAACAGCTTCCCCCCACATGTTCTGAGGTAACCAAGAATTAATCAACAACGCATTCATCATCTCTTTCAAAGTATGATTCTTGCGTTCTGCAACGCCGTTCGATTGAGGTGCATATGGAGCTGTAGTTTGATGAATTATGCCACTTTCGTTGCACAACTCCTCAAACGGAGCTACGTATTCCCCTCCTCTATCGCTTCGGATAGATTTGATTTTGCAGTTAAGTTGATTTTCGGCTTCATCTTTGAAGTTCTTGAAAGCTTCAATAGCCTCATCTTTACCTCTCAAAAGATAAAGGTAACAGTACCTTGTGCAATCGTCAATAAAAGTAATAAAATACTTTTTGCCACCTCTAGTTTGCACAAACTTCAAATCACATACATCCGTGTGAATTAATTCTAAAGGTGTCGTGCTCCTTTCTACCGATTTAAACGGTAACTTAGTCATTTTGCTTCTACACAAACTTCACACTTACTTTTATTAACAAATTCATTTACTATAAGTAAATTGAGATTTGACAAACGTTTTATTGCATTTAGATTAACGTGGAATAATCTACAATGCCATAAACTGGAGCACTCAGTCAAGTAAGAGGAATCAAAAGCAATTTTATTAATGATAGGTTTTGGGCGTATAGCCATTACACTTAGTTTGAACAGTCCATCTGTAAGGTAACCCTTACCCAGAGGTGTTCCAAACTTCGACAGTACAAACTTATTAACCTCAAATACAAGTTTAAAACCACGACTAACTAGTATTGAACTAGAGACTAAATTCTTCCGGATGTCCGGAACATGCAGCACCTCATTCAGAGTGATCTCCTTTCCAGAAGTCATTTTGAGGACAACTGAGCCAACACCTGCAACTTGCGAAGGCGCTTGGTTTCCCATGTTCAACTTCCTTCCCTCACAGGGATGGTATTTGGAGAACAAGCTCCAGTCTGCACACACATGGGCAGTTGCAGCAGTATCGACGAACCATTGACCATGGTTCTCGACCATGTTAGCTTCCTCAATGATAACCGCAATAAGATCATCACTAGTCATCTCTCTCTCGGATGAGTGAGCACTTGGCTTGGCCTTCTTTTTCTTTGGCTTGCGACAATCCTTAGACCTATGTCCAGGTCTGCCACAATTGAAGTAGTCGCCGCTGAACTTCTGAGAAGAAGGAGCTTTCTTCTTTGCGTTGCCAGAATGCGGCCTCTTCTTCGAGTTGTCTCCTCGTTCAGGTTGTCTCACCCGAGGTTCAACCGAACTTTTTGAATTCTGGTACTGAACTCAAACTTCGGACTCAATTCGTACCTTTCGGATAACATCTTCAAGAGACATCATCTTTCGTTTGTGCTTGAGGTACGTCTTGAAGTCTTTCCAGTTCGGTGGAAGCTTATCAATCATGGCAGCAGCCGTGAAAGCATCCGGAAGAACCATCCCCTCGGCGTGGACGTCATTCACCAGCATTTGGAACTTTTGCACTTGTTCCATAACCGGGCGAGAATCAACCATCTTGTAGTCTATGAAATTCGTGACTACAAATTTCCTAGTTCCAGCCTCGTCGGAACTGTATTTCTTCTCAAGTGCCTCCCAGATCTTCTTGGAGGTCTTTACGTCCGAGTACACGTTACTCAGGCTATCTTCCACGCTACTTAAGAGAAAGCCTTTACCACAGATAGTCACCGTTATGCCAATTATCATAGGCAGCGCGAACCGTGAAACTGGTATCGGACTCATCCGGAGTGGGTGGTTCGTCTTCCTTCACGAAGTTAGCGAAGCCAAGTATCGTGAGGTAGAACAACATCTTTTGTTGCCACCTCTTGAAGCCTTCACCAGTGAATTTTGGAGGCTTCTCCGCGGCGGGCATGATCCGTGAGGAGTGCACCGGAGCGGTCATAGTTGGAACAAAGGTTCCCATCATACCCGTTGAATGGGTAACGGAAGAGTACGTCGGCGGAGCCATTGCAAACATGCTTGGAACCAAGGTTCTTATCATCACAGTCAAAGATGACACACTTTGGACCAAAGTCCCCATCCCATAAGGGAATGATCCAGCGGCCGAAGTAGTGGCTGAAAACATACTTGGAACCGTAGTTCCCGTCATCCCAAAAGGATGGATCACAGCCGAAGCTGACACAGTTTGGACCGAAGTCCCCATAACATAAGAGAACGGTCCAGCAGCTGAAGCTGTGCCCGATTTCGGGTTGGTTGCCGAGAAGCGCCTCGACAGTGTCTCCAGGAGGGTGTCGATGGTTCCTTGGTTGAGGAGGAAGTCAGCATGACTAATGTTCGTGTTTGGCGTAGAAGCGCCAATCGTCGAGGTGTTCGTGACTACAGGGGCAGTGGTCGTCGTCGAAATTGTGGAGGTAACTGCAGGAGCGGTCGAACTGATCGGAGTGCTGGAGGTCAACATTTTTCCAGTTAAGGATATTAAAATAGTAGATTACAGATTACAAATTATCTCATCTTGCGATTGTTGGAAATACAACTATGAGCACAAACAGGGAATGTGACAAAATATCTCAAAAGCTGGAAAATAAAAGAACAGAAAGTTGTTAAGTCGAGTCGAGTTAAGAACTCTGTCCGCAAGACAAAATAGCCCCGGTAGTGCCCTTCGGTTTTGGCTATTCGTCCCCAAAGATGAAACGACTTCGTCTCTGATATTACAGAATCGTAAATACCAGAGCTCCGGCGAACTCGAAAAAATCGGACTGAGCTTCGAAAGAGAATAAATATGCAGAAAATATATGCAATGTGTTGTATGTGAGTGTTCTATGTTCCTTGCTTTTTCCAGGTGTTTCGGGTGTGAAAAAATGCAGGAGCTCCTCACCCTTTTATAGGGGTTCCAGCGGGAGGTTACAGCCAACTTAATGACGTCCTTAAAGGCGTCATTAAGTCATTCAAACAGCCAGCACCTGGTAGCATGAACCTGGACTGGTTCAGCGTGCACATGCAAAGCAGATTGAGTTCGTACGTTTTAGAAACGTACCTGAAAGGTAAGACGTGTGCTTTGAATTCTCAGGAGTGTAAGATGGTTCAGGGGCCCATAACGCACGTGGCTAAAAAATTAGTAACGGTTGAACCAGGACACCCATACGGACCAGTCAATTCGGACCAATTGACCAAGACCCAGGCCCAGAGCCCAGAGCCCAGGACCCAGGACCGGGCTCGGGACCGGATCCGCTCGGCTTCGCCGAAGGCGGACAGGCGAACCCAAGTCCAAGAACCCGCGTGAGCTTTGTTCACACAAAGTCTACAATACCCACTTACCCACTTGATGTCCACTAATGAAATGTAATCATTTTTAAACCCCATTCCACATTGATTAACAATCAATGTGGGATAAACGATAAAGTACAAATGAAACCATTCAACTTCAAAGCATTATTTATCACTCACCAATAAATTAATTTGAAAAATTCAAAATACTATGATTATCTACTTGACACGAATATCATACCTAACAATTCGTTACAACGAATTCTTGCTGCACCATTAATTAGAATAAATTCAATTTAACAACAGTGTGTTACTGAGTGTTTCAATAATGCTTTTCTCGTGTGTGTGCGCATTTTACTCCTGTTTAAAATGTGCCACTTTTTGTATTAAGTTTGTCATTTTCGGATTTAAAACTCACTTTAAAATTTAATGAAAATTATCAATTTTTATTTTTGAAAAGTGCCAATTCCTGTTTCAAAAGTGTCACTTGGTTGTAAATTAAAATTATTATTTTCCCCTAAAATGTATCTCAACCTTACAAATGTCACTTCTAGCTTTACACTTGTAATTTTGCATCTTAAATAAAAACTCAGTTTATACCTTAAAGTGTCGTGTCATGCCTTAACAATATCATTTGTTTTCTTTAAAATTTTAAATATCAATGATCATTCTTAATGAAAAATAGCAACTTGTTCTTGAGAAGTACCATTCTTTCTTGAGAAGTATCATTTTCCATCTAAAAAATGTCGCTTTACATTTTAATTGAAAAATATTATCACTTTCTCACTGCCTTCAAAATGTCATATTTTTAATGAAAATTATCACTTTGACTTTAAAACACATAAACATTCATAAAATGTAAGTGCATGAATCATGATTAAGAAACATTAAACATCGGCTTTGTAGATGATATCTAAAAAAATGCAACACAAATTATTCTTCGAATTAATCTATCTTAGAAGTGAATTGTCATTTTTTAAGAAAAGTGTTGTAAGTTTCGCTTTTGGGCAAAATTGTGTTTTTATTGCACTTCTCAAACTACATTGTGAAATGGTTGTATACTATGCACTTTCATATGTTTTAGTGGAAGACTGCGCTTCGTCAAAAATTTAAATAAAGAAATTAGCCACTGCAATTTTACTATGCACTTCCATAATTTATTTAAAAAAACGCATATTGAAATTGTGCTTTCACAATTTAACAAAATTATAAGCTTAGAAGCGCATTTTCATACTCTTTCATAATTTATATTAAAAAAATTGGAAGCGCATATTCATAACTCGCTTCCACAACTTGTAAAAAAAACATTAACCTACTACAAAAAGGGTCTATTACATCGGTTATTTTAAGCCATCACATCAGTTATTCAACCGATGTAATAGCCTTCGTTGTAGAATATTCACAACACTACATCGGTTGTAGAACCGATGTAAGACATGTCAAAATACTACATCCGTTTCCATAATAACCGATGTAAAAACATGAAATGCCCGATGTACTAAATTATACTACATCGGTTTTATTAAAAACTGATGTAACACATGAAATACCCGATGCAAGTGATGTTTATTGAACATGAGGTTTATTGAATAACATATTCACTGCGGATTAAAAGTACTATTCAATCACAGACTGTAACAACCCAGTCACTTAACACACTTGAAAAATTAATTGAGCATATCTTGGTGAGATTCTTCAGCAGATTTTACGGACTTCTCATCGTCCGATTTATACCTCATCGACCACCCATGGACAACACCAGGAAAGATTTTCACAAAGCTAGCAACCTACATTACGAAAAACAGACGACAAACTAATTACAATAATATCTGGTTATTTTTTAAAATTACAAATATCCCATTGGATTTTGTGTTTGTTTGCAAATTACCACATCAACAATAGGTTCAATTTAGTAGGACAACTCTCTCTCCCTATCTCTGTTTGTTCTTTTTCTTTTTTTGGCAATTAGACTAAAATCCAAGAGTAACTGGTTTTATTCACCATCAGGAGTTCTTGAAAAGGAGTTAAACTTGGGATCATGATTTAAGCACGTACCTCAGGTTTCGATGATAGAATCTCCTCAAACTTTTTAACAAGCTCTGGGGGTGACACTTTGTCGATCTCAGCTCCCAAAATAGCTAGTGGTGCCTTAATATCTGTGTTGCCAAGAAAAAAACCCCTACAAAATTACAAAATAAACCTCAGATGTGTCGCCTAATTATCGTTTAAATTTATAAATACCCCCTTAATTATATTTAGAATTTAGAAAGAGATTATTATTATTTATTTTATTTTTTTATTTTTCATTTAGAATTATGTCTATGTCAAACCAGGACAATAGTATTTGTAATTGTCCTTTAAAATATACAAAAAACTTGCAAAATAACTAGATGTGATCTGTAAATATATTGACATACCCTTGGTATCATCCACAGTAATGAATGACGGATGCAATAAAACTCCAGCTTCAATAAGCCCAGACTTGTTTAATTCCACAACCACCTTGGCTGGTGCAAAAGGTCAAGGTCAGAGTTTATTTTAAATTATTAAAAAAACATTGGTTCGAGGTGTGAATTTGATTCCCTAATAATAATAATAATAATAATAATAATAATGTAATAATAATAATAATAATAATAATAATAATAATAATAATAATAATAATAATAATAATACATCATGCATAGAAAGAAAACAGAACATTTTTTTAATGAGAAAATCAACCTAAATTCTTGGTTATCTAACTAACACTCATTTTTTAAAAATAAAATAAAAATGGATTCCTCGAGAGAGACCAGATCTAAGAACCTTTATAGGAGTCTTTTCCAGGTAGATCATCTTCATCATGGTAGATATTCTCAGCCATCTGCCATATTTGAAGTATATTATCCTCGGCCACGCTAGCGACAACCCAATCTTCGCAAGGGTTCCATGAGAAATCCGAAACTTTACTCGTATGACCGCCGTGAATAAATTACAACTCCGGTGGTCCGTCCTCCGCATCCTCTTGCGTTTGTTCTTCATCGATCCTATTTTAAGGCCCAAAAATAAAATCAGGATTAAAATACAAGGTCACTAAAACTGTTTGGTAGATTTTTTAAAGAGAGAAGATTTTACAACTCGCAAAATAAGATGTTAGGAGCTTATAAATTGATTCTGGAAAAATATCGAGAGGTTTTTTGATATATTTGTTTTTTGTTTTTCCAGAATAAGATCTCACTTTTACAACTTTGTTTTTCATAACCATTTAAATTAAAATTTGTCGTTATGAAAATCTTAAAAGCTCCATCTAATTATTTTATCCAAACACTTCAACAACTTATTTTCATAATAATAATAATAAAATAATAATAATAATAATAATAACAACAACAACAACAACAATAATAATAATTGTAATAATGATATTAATAATATATCTAGCGTCTTACAAGCTCTGCTAGTGATTAGCAGGCTGAAGAAAATACCTGCTAAGATTCCAGATCATGAGTCTCCGACCGAGACAACAAGAAGCTAAGATGGTCTTGTTCTTTGGGTTCCATCCAACTTGAAAAACCTCCTCCCTATTGAGATATTAGAGCAAGTTAAAATTGTAAATATAAAGAATCGGGAAGCATAGACAAACAAGGGTGTACAACAACAACAATAATAATAATAATAATTATTATTATTATTATTATTATTATTATAAACCAAAAGGCATGAAAGGGGGAAAAAGAGCTTACTTGTGACACTCAAAGGTATGCAGAGGGTTAGAAATTTTTCGCATATCAAATAATTTAACAGTCTTGTCGGTGGACCCCGTCGCTATAACCCACTCGTTGAACGGATTGAAAGCCAAACAGTTCACCTATCAGAAAGGCCTTGGTAAAGAACTGTTCAAGAAAATCTAAGGGATAATAAATTATCTTTATCGCCTTAAGCCACATATTCTAGATAGAAGTAGTATTAGGACAACAATGAGATCTTAGTAAAGTTAATCGTACTAAGAAAAAATATCATTACTTCTCTAATAGTAGCATTTTTATCAACAATGGCAGGGTGGGTTTTATTTTCTTTATTTTAGGAGTTAGCTGGTAAATAGGGTAATAATTAATTAATTAATTAAGTAATTCTTGAGTTTAAAAGAATCATAATAATGAAATCAACCTCGCTTTGATGGGCAATTACAGATTGCATAGGCTTGCTGACTGAAGGGGTTCAAAGTCCCATATATGCAGATATTGATCATCGCCGGCGTAGTATTGTGTACAATATCTTAGAAACCCCCCAATTTATTATAAAATTACAAATATCTCTGTGAATTTTGTTTCTATTACACTAAAACTATCCCTAAGGTCAGTCTAATTACATAAAAAAAACCAAGGGGGTTTTGTAATTTTGATTGTTAATTGGAGTTTTATTATTACTTTATTATTATTTTGTGCCTTGAGGAAACTTCTAGGGTACTTAATGCAATTATCATTTTTTGTCGCTAAGAATCATTTTAGTAAATAGGGATAATCACAAAATTTTTAGATAGCGCATTTTAGACGTAATGAGGCACATTTTAGACAAGCTCTACATCCAGGAGGTAATTAAACTTCCAGGCACCTTTTATTATTATAATTTTTTTTTTTCTTTTTAAGTGTTTCAAAGGCATTAATCTCTAAATTTATGTTTCAATAATTCAAATGGAACCAAAACACAAGTGCTATTTTTGTAATTTTTTTTTTTATTTGGTAAATACTCCAAACCTTAGGGATGGTTTGCAATTATCCCTAGATTTTTTTAATTACATGTGTTTGGTAATTAATCTAAATTTTTGGGAGAGGTAATTAAACTTCCAGGCACCTTTTATTATTATTATAATTTTTTTTTTAGTGTTTCAAAGGCATTAATCTCTAAATTTATGTTTCAATAATGCAAATGGAACCAAAACACAAGTGCTGTTTTTGTAATTTTGCTCAGAATTAATATACACAGCTCCATAGAAAACAGGGTTAATTCAAAGATAAAAAAGAAAAACTGAAATCATTTTGCCCAAGGATAATTCCCAAAAATTTACTCGAGGAAAAAAAAAATAAGGCTCTTCCTAAATTAGAAATATATTCTTGATTTTTTCTGGTTTACAAATCACACCCTCAAAAAACAACTGAATTTTCTTATGGCTAGGTTAAAACTGAGGGGTGATTTTTGTAATTATCTCTTTTCCTTATTTGGACCTATTTTTTACCTGGATAAGTTGAGAAATAGTATATACATGGAAAAGAGATGAGGTCAGGACTTCCAACCATATATCTAAGCCATTGAATTCTACTTTTTCCCTCCTTCCCCCCACTGTAATTTCCACGTACAGCATAAAAATTCGTGTGAAAACCTCGACCCTCGATTTCCAACTTGTCTATTCTAGGAGCTCCTGAAATACAACAGACATAACAAACTTAAGCTTTAGCTTAATTCAAAAAATAATGAAAGATATATATATTTTTTAAAATTACAAATACCCCCTCGAGGTTTGTAATTATTACAAAAATTACCCTCTCAACAATGTGCAATTTGTAAAATAGAAACATGTCAAGAGGGAATTTGTAATTTTTAAAAATAACTTCTTCTTTTTGTAATTTCCATTAATTATAAACTAAAAAGTCTAGTGCATTCACAAAAGTAAAAAACACCTGGTATTATTGAAGCAGTTTCAGCATACGCCGGCTCGCTCGATCTTCCAAACACATCAGTGACTACACATTCACACCTGAGATATCGACCAATGTCCTCAAACCGAACTTTATACGAGCACGACCGCTGTGATGGGAATGGCTCAAAGGACTTATCCGTCCCACTTTCAGATGAGAAAAACCTAAGAAAACGAGCATCACATGTCGGATGAAACTTGAAAAATAAAGCTCTTGGAATGAAAAAATATATCTTATCGAGCAAGTTTAAGTGTGGAAAAATATAAATATATATACCATTGGTATTTCACTTGTTTCTTGTACTTCCCCCAAACAAGGTGTTGGTTTTCGCTATTCGGAATAACTTCTACAGCAGTCAATAACTCCTTCAACAGCTTTACCAGTAAGTGCTAGAATCTCAATTCTTGGTACCTTTGTGAAATAAATAAAAGACACAAATTTGAGGTACAAATTCAGATGAATATATTTATACGGCTGGTTTTTTTTTAACTTCGTTACTATAATAATTTTTTATTATTTTTTTAGTACGGGACAACAAGTTTAGAGTTGTACCTGGCAAAACTACATCACTTGGCTCAGATAGTACAAGCTCTCCGATGACTGAATCTGAATGAACTTGTGTATAGCTGCAAGAATTATTTTCATATAAGATTGTAAATTTATAAGCATCGTCCTCAAGTGATTACGATGAAATGGTATAGAGCACGATTCATTAAAAAAAAAAAATGAAAAAATGTTTCTTTTCAAAATCTAATAAATATTTGTGAAAAAAAAAATACCCGGAACCAGCGGTAAATGGACTCTCCCTCTTCACCACCCCAATATTTCTTTTCGACATTTAGAGTAGTGCCTTCAACACCACTTCCAATAATTTGTAAAGAGAGCAATCTCGGGCTTCCTAAAAATCGTTAACACATAGAATAAAATTATTAATAAAGTCTTCTCAGTTTTTGTAAAATCTTGAGAAAAAAGCAATTAAAGCAATCTTGCTTTTCGTTATTACCTGGACGAACACGTTCTTGTCCAGTGCAAGTTCTCGGTTCACCTTCAATACCATCATCCCGCACGGCTGTACACGTAAAAGATATGAACTTACCAATGGCATCTTTCGGAATCCGATATTGAAGAGAACCCGAAACCTCGGGTATTAGGGTACCCGAGTCAGATTCAACCTGCACGAAGCCGAGAAATATAAAAGTTAACAACCAAAGAAACTGAAAAAAAATAATAATAATAATAACAATAATAATAATAATAATAATAATAATAATAATAATAAAATCTAAAATCTATAAATAATACAGTGTGCAGTAGTAACATATAAATACCTCGTGAAGATACCAATTATAGATACTCTTCCCCTCATGACCGCCGATATAACCATAGGATGCTGTCAAAACTCCACCTTCCGAGTAATCACCGGTTATAGACAAAAAGTTAATGCTTGGGGGTAGAGCTGCAAAAAAGTTATAAATACATGTTAGCAATCATTTTTAAAAACAGTTTGCGTTCACCAATGCTTATATCATTCAAGTCACACTCTTACCAGGCAGCTTAACCGTTAAGCATGTCCCTAAAACTAAACTTCAAGATAAACAAAATTTAAAAAAATACCCAAAATATAGAAAACCCTAAAAAAACTAACTAAAAAATTTAAAAATCGGGCCCTGCCTAACGGATTGTACTATGTTAGGCAGGTGTGCACAAGTTTTTGTCTATCATTAAATGATAAAGTTCAAACAGATTATACTCACTTTCAACAGCTGTGTCTGCAATCACATAAGCTGGTTCGCCAGCTTCACCGTCCGGGGTCATTGGTGTAAATTTTGCGACTATGTATTTTCCAACGGCTCCCAAAGGAATGCGAAATGCCTATATAAAGCGAAATGCTTAATCATCCATAATACGAGCTGAGACTGAAAACTGAAATTATTCAGCACATCTTACCTTGGCGATTTTGGATGTACTTAACGCTTCTATATCATTTTTGCCCTCAAAAATAGACGAACTGGTTTTGAACCATTGAACTCTACTAGAAGCTTCGGTTCCTCCAGTTACGATAAAATCAAAACCACCGGTTTTTAAAACTTGTTGAAGTTCAAATGGATGAAAATCACAGCAACTTTCAGTTAAAACCCAACAGTAACTTCTGGAAATTTTTTTATAATTATCCTATAATTTATTTTTAATTCATTTCAAAAATTATGGTTATAAATCAAATGCACTAATGTTCTATATTAGATCATTGGATAGCTCTCGCTCAAAAGGCTAATGTTTTTCCTCATGACAAAACTAATGTGTAATTCCAGATAAATTTTAACACCAATAAACAACATTTGCAATTCACTTCAAATCGACCTAGAAGAGCCTTCATCTTTTAACACTTGAGAAGAGACCCATAAAGCCACAGCCAAGCAAATTCAAAGCGAAACAGCAAAATCTTTCACAAGCCTAAAATAAATCAAGAATTGTAAAAACAAAAAAGCCTCTTTTCGGTGTGGTTAAAGCAAATCAATCATCATCGAGCAACAATACCAAAATCCACAAAAGAAAA